>WAAG01087251.1:0-12276 GCA_013390105.1 Tichodroma muraria | reverse complement strand
AACAAAAAGAAGCTGTGAGCAAAAACCAAATTAAACTGCCACTTGACATACATCTGAGAGCAATGACATTTTATTATATAGGGGAGTCACATGTTCACTCTTGCCTCAGTGAGACTTTTCATGACATGGAGATAACTACACATGGGAATAGAAATATTTACACAGATGAAAATGAATGCTAGCTCTTTAAAAATAAAATAATATGTTTTGAGGCATCATTGTCTGAATTTCCTGATGCAGTAACAGGAAACGTTGAAAAATATGATCTTAGATCTTTTAATTTTCACTACATAATTTTAAATACAAAGACATTACCTATGGCTAAGAAAGTCCTAGAACCATAAATCACTAAGGAACCCATAAATCACTAAGAAAGGGTGAGAGGATATTTTGGAAAACTATAATGATATATCAGTGTTGTTCTTGGNTAATGATAGATCAGTGTTGTTCTTGGATTACTCCCTCCCTAGGCGTTTGTTATAGGCTGCATATGGATAAGGACAGCGGGCTTGTTGGACCTTGATCTGATCCAGTAAAGTTATGATCCTGCTCTTCCTTTCAACTGAAAACTGAATATCATGTGACTTCACAGTCTGAAAATACATCTAATCCCCAAAAGTACTGTTGAAATGGGATTGTAAATTGATTGAAACTTGAGGGAATTGCTATGAAGTTTGTAGTGTTGCATTTGAAATTCTCTGATTTTTTATTGACAGTTCAAAAAAAAAATAAAAATAAATGAAAAATAAGAAACAAAACAGTGCATTTGACAATGCTATCAAATTTTTGCCTTCCTAAAAAATTTTCTAATGGGAGAGAAAACCAGCAAATTTTGACACTGAATATTTATAATAGATATTTCAGACTCTGTAGAATTAGCCATTTTCAAAACTGAAATGAACACTTTAAGATCAGTTGAAGCAGAGTCAGAAATAACCCTTTTCCCACATCATGGCATTTGCACACAGCTGACAATATTAGCATTTTCTGTTTGTAGAGTGACTGGATCACTGGAAGATTTGAGTGTCTTCTAAATTTTAGACAGTACGAAAACATTAGTTTTGTGTCCTTGCTCTCTATCCAACATAATATTAGGGATATAGCAAAGTATGACCTCTGAACTCCAGAAACCACACTCAGTAATTTGAACAAATGTACAAATGAAAACAATAGAAAAGAGGGAATCTCATGAGGCAGGGTAAAGACTATTTAAAGGAATGGTATTTAATTCATATACACTACAGTTTCTTTTACAGCAAATCTGTAAATAACTTTTCATTGTAATATGTCATGAGGCACAAGAACATATGCTGTGTTGAATTCCAAACATATGACCTCTGCTGCATTCCTTTCATCTAATCATTATATAATTCTGTCAGCAAGAACAATCAAGTTTGATGTGCTTAAGTGTTTGCAGGATTGAGATTGGATACTCTGAAAGTTCATTCCTTTAACATGGGTATCATAATCTTGCATGAGAAAGTACTCAATCTCTAAGAATGGTAGATAAAAGGATTTTTTAAAAATTACTATAATAGTATGCTTGTTTAATTTTGAACCATTATTTTCTCCATAAAAAAAAATATCAGCAATACAGAATTTACTTAGTTAGTTTTCATTATAATTCAGGATCCACATTTCTTGGCTGAGCCAACAGTAGTGGCAATTCCCAGAGTTTTACAGCAGTCAGCAGAAGTCAGTTAATATACATCTGAAGGAGACCTGGTTTTTAAGATCAAATATTTCCACTTCTTTCTAACATACCAGTAACAAACATAACTCACAGAAAAAATCTTGATGAATTCAAGTTGTGTATGAAAAGACCATGTTTATAGATAACACAAATGCCAGAGTGATCAGAGGATCACGAGACAGAAGTCATCATGTTAGAAATGAGCAATTATGGCCTTGCTGCATTTTCTAACTCTTCTAAAGTGTGGGAGAGCACTTTTAAACCTGAGCAACTAGCACTGAGCTACAGCATTTCTAATGGTGGAGGTTTACCTGACTAAATAATGACAATCCTGATCTCTATAACTCAGTTACTCCAGGCTCCTGTTACAGACAACTGAAAGAAGCAGGCACTGCATTCTTTTCCAGTGTCTGAAACAGGTCAGATGAACAGTGACCTCAGAGTGCCTATTCCTCTCCATTTCACTAGGTAGCATAAGAAAGCTCTAAGAGTTTCACTTACCACGTTCCCTAGAGCTGAATTTTCATCCATATTTTGGTCTGTTTATCTGAATAAAATGGAAAAGTAAGTTAGCCTTGCTTTTTAGACATTCTCATTCTTTCAAAAAATTTAATAACTATTACAAAATGAGTTTTCTTCTAGGATCTGATGCTCTTTATTTTTCTTTACAAATAAAGCATCTTGTAGAATATCTTGCCTTCAACTTCTCATTTTCCATTGTAGTAGTAGTAGTAGTAGTAATAATAATAATAATAATAATAATAATAGTAATAGTAATAGTAATAGTAATAGTAATAATAATACTTTTGTCTGAAGAACAAGAGAGCTAGTGACTCATAGCTTTGAAACAGATTGTAATAACTCACCTGAATTTTATCTGATATAGTTTGTACTTCAGGAAAACTGAAACTAAAGAAAAAAGACTATGATATAGATGTAATATATGCACATGTTTATTCATCTGAAGCCACTACATTTGCACAAGCAGAAAAAAGAACAGAATTGTGCCACAGATGCCAGTGCTTTGCTTTCCAAAATTTTCACCTAATTATGTCTACTTGCTGTACACCTAATTATGTCTACTCTTAAATTTTTGTCCAGGAGATACATAGATGAGTCAGGCTCAAAGGCAATTTCAGAGGTACTGCTTTATACAAACTGCAGTAGATCCAACACAAAGAATTGCTCTTGGTAGATAGGAACAGGAACTCAGCTATAAGTGTCCTTAGACATTACCTGGGCTGTTCAAAGAGTAGCTCCTCTGGAGTGATTTGTTTTCTTTTTTCAGAGAAACTTAAAAAATCTTTGGAATGGAAACAGGAAATTTCTTAACATCTTGGAATTTTTATAAGAGGGGAATATAATTTCCTCTCCGGTTTTATGAGTAGTTGCTTTTACTTTTTTAGCTATATATTTATAATCAGTACAAGAAATTATGATAAGATAAACTAAATACCTTATGAATTATTTAACCAGAATCAACTGTAAATGAAAAAAAAATTTGCTATAGCAGAAAGCTAAAACCTAATTAGTGAGATTTTCTTCCAGTTCTGACATGCAAAAGAGTTAGAAATATTAAAAACAACAACCAAACCAAAACAAAAAAAATTGCTCCCCCATAAAAACAAAACCAAAACAAAACAACCCCCCCACAAAACAGAATAAAAAAAACCCCCAAAAGCTAAAAAAAGAGTACAAAGGCATTTATATAACCAATTAGCAGAAGAATCTAAATATTGGTTATTTACTGGACATAGATTAGAAACATCACCAGCATGTTCATATGTCAAACTGAGTATTTTCCAGGGAATCTATTCTAAAATAAAACAAATTCAATTACTTACAGTTGTTACACAAGAAAGCAGAAAAAGGTTTGCTATTCTTATAAAAATTCAACTCAGAAAACCTATTTGTTTTAAGATTGGGAGTAACCCTTTTCACACCAGAGAATGATCTGTGTTTAATAAGCTCTGAGTCAGCTATCAGCTACTCATCGTAATTTTAAGTTCCCAGGCTTCCAGCAGAAATCTCATCTTTGACTTTCCTCCTTGAAAATCTGCATAACCTCTTCAGACAAGTACCAAAATGGAAGAAAAGGGGCTCCTACAGATATGGAAGTCCCTCAGTGGAGCTGGGCAGGATAGACTTTCCAGTAACCCTCCAGCATCTGTCTTCCCAGTCCTTCTGCTGTGCAAAGGACAAGGAAGGTGGGCCAGTGCCTCTCGCTACCAAAAGAGTTTCCAAAGAGAGACTCGGCATCCAATCACCTAGGCAAGCCCCATGAAGAAGATTTTCTGGACTGCCAAGAAAGCCCTGCGTGTCAGGACAAAGCTGGAAAGAGCCCCTGTGCAGGATCTGCTCTTCCATACACCAGTGTTAATGGTACAGCATAACAGCAGACACAGGTGAGACCCCTTCTGCCATGTGCCAGGCATCAGCCGCCACTTTGGACAGAAGCAGGAACCTGTCCCTGCTTTCTGTCCCCTGCATGGTGCTCTCAAAACGGGGTCTGCTCTGGGTACCTCCCAAATGGCAGGCTGCAACATCCGAGTGTATCAGGATATACACCCAGCAGCGTGCGCTGCCCCTGCACCTCCTATTCAGGATGCTGGTGCTCTTATCAGACTCTTTCCTACTCATTTCGACCTTGTCCTTTCCCTCTTGCAGTTCCCTCACCCAAGATGTCAGAACCATGGATCCAAAAAATCGAGCACATTATACAGCAGACTTGTTTACTGCAATGGCAGGTGCAGAGAGAGGAAAGAAGGGAAATTTATTTTTAGTTACAGTTGTAGAAATGTAGTAAATTGCATGTGTAAGTAAATATTTCAAGGTAATTAACTAAAATCAGTTTGCAGAGGGTTTTAAAGTGCCTAGAGCTGCAAAATATTTTGAATAATTTCATCATGATTCTTAACTTTTCATGTTCAAACCAATTATTATCATTGTTTATTTGTTTTCCACTGGTCATTGAAAAGATCTAGATGCCTCAGATAACACAAGGATCATAAATTGGGCAGCAGCCTGAATTTCCTCCATCCAAACCTATCTAATCTACACTTGAGAAACCTCTTGAATATTTCCCATGCACAGCTCAGCCAGAATTTGCAAGTACTGAAAAAATCTCAGGAGAATGCCAGATCTTATCAGATGTTCTAAGAAGGTTTAGTGAAGGCTGCATAAACAAGCAGTGTTTTAGTTGTCTTACTAAACTATATTTTCGAAGTTCACCCATCACTTATCATAGTCTGATGGCTTGTCAGAGATCATTGCAAAGAATTCCCCACTGTAAATAAAAGCTGTATGAATACAACTAGTTATAGTACTTTGGATTTAAATGGATGTATTTTTGGCTAGAGGGTTCTGTCAACATTTATCAGGGAGATGGGCGTACATTTTATATTGTTTTGGTTCCACAGATAATTTGGACAGCAAAATGAGATTTCCTTGTAATGAGTACAAAGCCACCTGCTTTGTCTCTTTGGAGGAATTTAAAATATTTAGCATATGAAGTGTAAGTATATCATAAGAGTTCTCATAAATATCAGCAGGAAAGCTGTCTAGGCATAGACATCTCCTGAGAAAAAGAATCAGTATTTAATAGCTCCCTTAATCTCACTTAATGCTAATGGACAATTGGAGGAAACTACTCATCTGGAAATTACTTTAGCAAATTAAACTTGGCCAAACATCTTTGCTTAAGCGAATCTGAAAGGAAATCATCTATCTTAGATGGGATTTTAGAGAAGTGTCTGCAATCTGAAGGCTGCATGTCAGTTTAGTAAATGAAAGTCACTTACGAGCTTACATCAATGTACTGCATGCTCAATCCATGACTAGACAGAGCTCAATTACCCATCTCTTAGCTGACAAACTCCACTTACAAGCAATGTGCCTCAAAAAATAATGAAGCCCATGAGCTTTTCAATGCTTTACTAACTCTATACATGTTATTTGGTGATTTAAAATTGTTTCCTTCAGACAAGACTTGCTCAAGTTCCTTGTTCATGTTTGGCACAGTGCTATCACCCCAAGGGTTAATTACGTATATCATGCCATCTTCCAGCTCCACAAGGACATCACTGAATTTCAGAAATATATACAACTTTAATGTAATTAAAAATGTTCTTATACAGCATAAAAATATGTGTGTTTACCCACCTTCCTTATTAACCAGAATATCTGAAAGTATTTTGGTAAGGTGATTAAATATTACTCACCACCATTTTGCTAAGAAAGAAGTTGAGTTACAATGCAATCACCTGCTTTGGAAAAGGTACCTATAAACATTGTCCCAAATTCATCATTTGTCTTTAGAAAAGGTAGCACGTTGTGCCTCTAACCCCAGTGCACAACTGAAGGGGCCTGCAGTGGTCAGGCAGGAGGTGTGAAAGGCTGTGAAGCCCATAGTTTGGATTCCCACAGAACATGACTCTGCCAGGGAAGGCATGGGCACAGGACAGGAGGGAAGCCAAATATATTTGTGTTCAGATATATTATATAGGTAATANTTATTATATATTATATATATGTTATACAGGTACCTGGGGCGTACATTCACTGGTGGATATCAGCATCATGGAGATGGCATGACCTCTGCCTCGGGAAGTCTCTAAATTGCTAATTGAAAGAAAAAATCCTATATTTGGCAGAAGTTACTCTATGTACATTCTGCTTGAAACTCTTTGATAAGCATCTGTCAACTGCTGTTGAAAAAGCGTCAGCCTGTCCAGAAAAGATATCTTTATATAAACTTCCATTAAAAAACCCAACCTGATCAGTGAGGGTATTGCAGACAAGGAGGATGGAATTTTGAAAAATTGCACGCCTCATTAATTTTATACTTGTCCTTTCTTCCTGCACACATTCTTCATCTTTTTAAGGTTAAAGTCTTTAAATCTCAATTAAATGCAAACCTTGCATAAATAAAAGCTGTGTATACTAATTTGTTGCTTTTTATGAGTCCAATGAGCTACTTATATAATCCTTTATTTCACCACTTGTTTTAGCCCATAATCTTTCAAGGGAAGTCTTGATCATTGACCTAAATTCAGCTCACAAAGTAAATCAGAGAACATTTTTGACAGTAGGAGACCACATTTACTCCTCGCAAATTCTAATCACTTTTAGTTAAATTACACTCAACATGAATTTTGACTGGAGTGTTTATTTACTTTGAAATGGATAAACAAATTTTTAAGTGCCTACTAATAACTCCGTTTAGGTATGTGATGATAAATTAATTCTTCATGTAGCTCTGTGGAAATCAGTGGGGATGAACTTGATCTATTTAATTCCTATTTGAGAAGAAGGATTTGGAACCATATCATACATTAGTTTCCAAGCACTCTCCTAGATTTTATCACTGTAACTGGTATAAATGAATATGCATATGTTGATTATATGATGAAGGAAAGGGGGTACCAAATCTATGCATAATACATCAAAAGACGCCTGCAGGATTCAAGGATCTATAAAAATTATTAGAAAGAAGAAAATTTAATTTTTTTTTTTATTTCTGATGGTTCAAATTAGATCCAAGTGTTTACATGGGTACATCCTTCATAATTTCTCTAACATGCTAAAAGAATTAATGGTATCCTGGAAGCACAAGATGATCAAGCACCACAGTAGAGTGTTAAAAGGCCAATTTCAGCTCTAATTCCACTAATTTAGTCTAATTCCACTGTATCAACATAATTAGATACATTTTATAAAATTATTTAATTTAGATTGTTGACTCCCAGCTTTGCAAGCAGACTGAACAATTGTCTTGCAGAAAGAAAAAATATACTCAATCTCTAAAATAGTTTTCTAACAGTATTGTTGTGCATATATAACTTCAAGCACATTTTAAATACTGGCCTGAGTTTATATACAGTATTTTACCTTTTTAGCCAATCTTTCTATTATAGGAGTTCATGTGTTTCTAGGTTTCATTATTGTCATCCTACTACAAAAAAATTTTAGAAAATAAATCTCACCATGTAAATACTGTACTAAGCTTGAGCTTCTCATTTTTCCAGAATTTATCAGATAAATTTAAAATCAGATTAGTATCATATCTTTGGACATTTGGTTCATGTTCTTTACAGTTCTTATGTATTTATCAGCTTTTCATTGAAGAAGTCTCTGGTGTATTTTTAATCTCTTTTCAGTTCATACTTTTTCAATTTTCAGTTGATATGAAGGATAGATATTTAAATACAGTTTGCAGCTGGATTTAAAGAAGCTGTTTCTCTTACTTAGACTAAACTCATGTAAACATATGCCATTGTTCTTCAAATTAGGAACAGAACTTATATAGAAAAAAAAAGAAATCTAGAGTATGTCTTGAAGGAAGAGAGTCAAAAAGGAAAAATAATTGCTCTGATTCATGCAAAAACATCTCACATCTAGTTTTAGTTTTCACTTTCCCCTGGGTAAACTTATCTTTTCTTATATATCCTTTGCTATGAAATGAAGGATATCTGACATGCAGGACAAAGAAATGTATATATCACACTGAGTAGCTTATGATGTAATCAGGAAAATCTTGCTTAATGTAGAATCAAGCATGGCTGAGTAAATCAGAATCTAATCATATCCAAATAGTATAACCTTTTTGATGGTAAATAATCCAATGTGAGAAGTGAAAAGAGGAAGGGTAAGTTGTTAGAACCAGATGAGTACTGTAGGGGAACTTCCATCAGGTTTCACCCTCACATGACCACAGTTTTTCATAGCAGTGTAATGCTAACAAAAAAAACTAGTTTATTCTGTGAACCTTGAATAAAGTTTATGGTGAATCAAATCCAAACTTCTTTTCTGCATGGTAAGAAAATCCATGAAAGTGTTGGCTCTCTCCACAATTTACTGGCATGCTTAGAGGTGTATCTAGGATGAGGCACTGTTTTACTTGCATGGAAAGTGTCCAGCTTTACTAATACTAACACAAGACTCTCATCCTGTAGTACTTGTGTAGTACACCAGAGAAGGGAAACAGTGTGCCCAGAGGTTTTGGCCTAAGTCTAGGCTGAGTATGTAGGCACAGGTTTTTCTTCTCCAGGTTGGCACACCATAGCCTAGCAAGGTGCCAGCTGTTTTCCCTTGCTGGCTGAAAACTCTTACTACCACACAAAGCATACCTAACGCTTCAGAAACCCCCAAAGTGCTGTAGCAGGCTCCACCTCACCCATGTGCTGGGAACACACTTGGAGTCCTCCACCACCAAACGTTGCTACAGCACGTGTCACAGACCTGATGACAGCAGCAGCCCCAAGGTGTCCGTGCACTGCTCATGGACGAGTGGCATTTAGCTCACCTTGAGTTGTAACTCGCATGTAAATTGCAGGGAGCTCATGTCTAAGCCTTTACCCATCAACCAGAACCAATTACTCAGACAAAAGCTCTCTTCAGAAAAGTAACTAAATATTATGCCAAGCCAGTTCTCCCTTTGTGGAGAGCAGAGAAGCTGCTAACTGTGTAAACTGGTCAAAACTAAAATTTTATTCAGCCTAAAATAGTTTATAAACAGCTAAATACTGCAGAAAATTTTAATTCTAAATGCTGATGTGAATGGGCTTTTGGCAAATCCATGTGATATCTCTGCTCTGCTGTCATGCCTGGTCTGACAGCTGCCGTTGCTTGACAGTCACTTCAGTAAACATGAATATTATTTTTCTTCTCCTACAGGTAACCATAATGTTTTACATTTATAGTATATAAATTCCCTTTTCCATTTATAACAATAAAAGCAGATAATTCTTGAAGAAATGCTATCTTTATTTACAAAGGGGAGAGGGGAGTGAAAAACAGGTTAGAACACCAATATCTTGCCTACCAATAAAAAAACAAAAGAAATAAAATAGTTCTTATTACAAAGTGAGCTGGTTTTTTTTTTTTGTTTGTTTTTTTCCAAAAGGTACTGACAATTTATACTGAAAAATGAAGAAACCAGTCACTCACCTACAGCTCTTCCTTGCAAGAGATAAAGTACATAAAGGTTTTAGACACTTAGGGTGAAATCCACAGCAACTAAATTTAACACCTAAAATATGCCCAAATTGTTCTTCTTGATGCATCTTCTTGATGTTCTTCCTGATTTCTAGGCTCTCTAGAGCTGCTGCAGAAATAGGCAGATGCCTCCAACAGGCAGATGCCTATACTATCAGCCTAAATTAAACAGACTGATTTTCATTAGATGGACACAGATTTTTCATCTGCTTATCTGACCCGCCCTTCTCTGATCTCAAAAGCAATCTAGGCCAATTTTGGGGAATTTTTAGGAATTATAAAATCAAGAACTAGTTCAGGTTTTCTAACAAAAAGCTAAAATCAAGCAGTGGGGAAAGTTCCCTTTCAGTCCCAGCAATCCTGCTCACATTGCAGTAGGAACAATATTTTTGTAATAGGTGCTTATTTTTAACCCCAAATTTTGCAGTCTCTTATTGAAAAATGGGCAGGATGGATACACAACATATATACTGCTGGAGGAATTAATTTCAAAGACAAAGCTGTACAGTGGGATGCTCCCTGGATGGGGCCATACATCTTTTCCACCAGATGTGCCAGGACTCATTCACAGGAATAAGGAGTACAGCCACTAACCACATCCTCCTGAAAGATCAGGCCCTCAGGAATCTGGCCCAATTGCTACGAAAACATTTTGCAGTGGTTGAAGGACATATGCTCCCACACACAGTTAAGGAGCATTTTGCTTTCTTTTTTGTTTAATTTTATTCTATGTCACTCAGAAGAGCAGCTGCAAGTCACACTAATGCTGCCTAGGGAAGGTGCACTATCTAAAACTACCCAAATGACAGCAACTGTATCCCAACACACTTTGCCAAGCAGCACATGTTCTTGGCTCCAGGAAATCCCATGTCAATGGATGTGAAATGTAAAAGACATGCATGCGCTCCACTAGGAGCTGGCTCCTCAGCTGATTAAAAGAAAGGAGTCAGTTCACTGAAGTCAGTACAGCTGCAATAATTTATATTAGCTCAGAACCCAGCCTAAGCTTCTTTAATGCATGTGGTTTTATTTCTTAATAATTTATTAAGCATGGTTTAAAAGACAAATCATTGATGGTGATTCCTGTCAGAGAGAAAGCTTTCATGCTAGCTGCATTGTGTCTGACAAGGCAACACATACGGTGGTCCGGCTTCTATTGTACACAAAGGGTGGAATTCAATTGCTTAAACGCTGGCATCTGTTGCCACTTGAGACATCTCAGGCGACCCCACCTGGTCTCCAGCTGCCTGTCTGGGAGGACACAGGTCTCTTGTAAGTCCTGTGACATACCTGTCAGCCCAATGCAGATGTCTTGGGTATCCTGGGGTATATCAAACAGCACTACACCCTTATGTTCAGGCTACTGAATTCTTTCCAAGGACTCCAAGGACAGCAAAATAATGTGCATTACACTAGTCCTCCTCATTTGTTGTCTGCTTATTTTACTGTTTTAAAGACTCTTTGCTAGCAGACTTGAACTCACTATCATTCTTGTAAGAATTTTTTTAAGCAAAAGGGGTTTTTTTGCAATGCTTTAGCTCCACTGGGGGCTATGCTAAACATAAAATGTTATGCAGCTCAGTAAGTCAAAAATAAAGCAAACAGGTAGCGCAGCTTTCTAACCCCATGGCAGACTACCATCTGTAAAACCAAAAGCTTGCTGAAATGACAGATTTTATTTACAAGTTTACTAGGAACAAAATTAATTCCCCTTAGCTTTGGATAAAGGATTCAGCACCAGATTGCAGATAGCTAAGAACCAAATGCAAGAAGGTGTTTACATCTGAGGTGTGAAAGCTCTCACAGTAGTGACCAGGATCTAGAGCTCAATTTGCACGCACCATGACACATCCTATTTTGCCTCCTTGAAAAGGGTGCGGATCTTCTGCAGACACGCTACATCTGATGGACAAGGTCTCATGCACGTTAAGCCATGCCTGATTGCAATGGATACTTGTGTTTATGAAATCACAGCATGCCCAGTTATGCAGAGTAGGTAGTATAGAGAGCTATGTGCTCACCCCAAAAAGGGCATCTAAGGTTGGCATCACTCAGAGGAACCTAGTAATATTTTATGTATCCTGTATTATCTTACATTCACAAGGGCTACAGGGCATGACACAAGACTTTCAGATTAGTCCATGGCTAGAAGTGTCAAAAATTTCAGTCTTTAAAAACTGCATAGTTAATGGTTCTACTATGGTTCAGTCTTGACTTACATAAATACTAATAAGTAAATTTGCTAATGACAGTGTGGCAGCTCTGACCCAGTGTTTTAACAGATTAATAGTGAAGGCTATAAATAGTCCTGTCTATATATAGAACAGTTTTAAATACTGTTTTTAAACCAGGATTTGTTTTATATGTTCAATGCATCATTACTATGCAGTGTACTTAGTCACCTAAAACAAATATTTCTTCTTCAGCAGTTTATGTCAACAAACGAAAAAACCATACTGTGCATTGTGAAGTCCTACTGAGTCTTAACTCCAAAACCCACTGGAGAAACTATAGAAGATCCTCTCTAATCCAGTCAGATGTACTTAATTTTCTGCTGGTATTTTATAAATTTTGTAAACTTGGGTGGG
>WAAG01087239.1:8763-35831 GCA_013390105.1 Tichodroma muraria | reverse complement strand
TATTCTGTGATTCTGTGATCCTTAAAATCCGCAGCAGCCACAGCTCTCCTCCTGTTCACTGGCACTTTTCTTCCCTAGAACCAGGACAAGTTTAAAAAACAAAAACTCCCAGGGAAATAGGGAATTGAGGGCTGAACCCTTCTGCCAGGCAGCAGCATCTCATAGCAGCATCTCTGCTTCACAGCTCCACTCCCCCGTTCACATCCCAAACCCACAGAGCACCCACACAGGGACAGCTGCTCGTGGGCTGAACACGCTGCCCCCAGAGCTTCAGGAGAGGAAAAGCCACAGACACCCAAGTGCTGGGCTAGGAAAAGTTGGGATAAACACCTCAAAGGAGGTAAATCCAGGTCAGCTCTCCTGCAGATGAGCTGGGTCACACTGGGCTGCCCAGGGCCAGCGTCTGCAGTCCCACATGGGCATGGGCTGTGCTGCCAGCAAGGCAAAAATAAACAAACCAAAAACTGCGGAGTCATCTGCCATCTCCTGCTCCCCAGGAGGGGGATGCTGCCTCATCCAGGCTGGCCTCGTGCTGCCTGCAGTCCTGGTCCTTCAAAGCCCTCAGCCAGAGGACAGGTTGACACGGAGAACTGTCTCAGCGCGTTTAAAGAGCTGTGCCAGGGCACGAGGGCTGCAGCAATAAAGGATTCCTCAAACCAAAGCTCTTTCCCCTCACCCTGTTCATCCCAGCCGTGCTGGCTCACGCTGCCGTGACTCAGCTGGGGACACGGGTGGCACTTTGGGCAAAGCTGCCCAGGGTGCCGAGGGCCAGAAACACGGTGAGGAGCCCCAGAGCTCCCACTGCTGCCCTGGCTACTGGGACTGGAGACCTCCGAGCCCAGCCCGCTCCTGCTGCCTCTGCCTTCGCTCCCTGCCCGGCCCTAGGGAGCCAGAGGGGAGAGTGCAGGCACAGGACTGCTCACATGAAGGAAAAAAGGAAAAGTAATCGTACAGACGTGCAAGGCTGGGAGATGTGGGCTGGCCAGCCTGGGCACGGTGACCTTCTCCAGCAGCACTGATCACCTTCACTCCTCCACCAGGCTGGGAGGTTCTGGTTTCCTCAGAGGACACACAGCACAGCCTTCAACTCAAGGGGCCCAAAAGATGGTGAGAGATGCAGCTGGTGGGGGCAGCTCTTGGCTGGGGCTACATCACCATAGCTGAGGCCACTACCGGGTACCCTCCCCACTTGTCACTGTCCCCAGAGCTCTGCGGCAGGAACACAGCCCTTCCAGCTCACCCCGTGCACCCACATGAGTCACCATCCTCATCCTCATTCTCCGCCACGCTGACCTTGACCATGGCCCTTGAAACTTCAGCTTCTTTCTCCACCCTTCCTCTATGGGCTGTGAACACTTCCAGGCCATAGCTATCTTTAGCAAGCATCTGCACAGCATCCAACCCAAAGAAATGTGCTTTTTTCTGAGGTTTCTAGGCGTTAACTGCAGCAGGGACAATTCACTCCCCCTCTCCAAGATGTGTCAGGCCTCTCTGAGCAGCCCAAGACTCCATCCAGCCCCACAGCAAGCTCCAGTTTGAGCCACACACAGCTTTTCATTTAACAAAAAAACCACCCAAACCAGAGCACAGAAATCCTCTGCCATCCCACAGGGGGATCTGTGCGGATCTTCCTACATAATCAAATTTAAACCACCACCAAAACAGACCTTTGATTAGCAGCCATGGAGCCCATTCATAGCGACAGCATGTCAGGTCAATGTTCACTCCCAAAATCAACTCTGTGCCTCAGGAAAGGGATTTTTTTAATTTTTGTTTGATGGTCTGCATTTGAGGTCTAGTTAACAAACAGGGGACTTGGGTTGCCATCTGGCCAGCCCGAGAGCGTGCTGAGAAATAATACTAATAATCTAATAATCATCATATGGTGGTGCTTTAAAAGGCACTTTTACAAAAGCCTGGGTGAGCTGACTGAAACCTAAGAGGCATCTTTGTGTGCCCTGAGGGCTCGGCCTTCGGGCACTCTGCCCCTCCAATCAGCCACCCTTGAAAAGGGTCAGAGTCCAAAATCTCTGCTGCTGTTCCACCTGGAGCCCCACTGGAACAGCCATGGCTTCCCTTTGAAAAGGAAAAGGAAGCTTTACACAGGAATTCACTTGTGCAAGTCGAGCTGGGCTGGTGCTTTATTAAATAAATAAATAGTACAACTTACAGGATTTTCCATGTCAACAAAACAGTAGCTGGTTGCTGGTATTGGGCAATGCCTGCGTGTCTCATCCCGAGCACAGACTGCCCGAGGGACACGCACTACTCCTCCAGGGACTCCTCAGCAGCCACCCAGGGCTCCCAGCATGAGAGCCAGAAATCCCATTCCTGGATTCACACACACACATTTCCCTGCAATGCACAAGAGGCTCTCCCACCCATCAGGACAGATGCCACTGCAGGGATGCACCACACCATGCCAGCTGCAGGCAGGCAGGAGCTGTGCCCAGCCCTGGTGCCCACTTTAACACCACAGAACAAGGGCAGCACCTGCCCTGCTGGGCTTTGTGTCCCACTCCATTTTCCCCCACACATCACTACGCACCAGGCTGCCCATCTCGCAGCCCTTCTGATGCCCCCAGCCCTGTAACACAGACAACTGACCTAATTTTCCTCTTTTTAAACACCCAGAGGTCATCTCTGTCTGCAGCAAACCCCTCTGGGCCAGGAAGGGAAACAGAGTGATCTCTGTTAGCAACATCCCCCCTCCCCAAATCTCCCTCCACATCCTGCCCTGTGCTGTCTCTTCTAAATGGCTGAGAATGAGCATCTCCCACGTCCCTCAAAGCTGTGAAATGGTGCTGTGGAGAGGCTGGGGAGGTCCCTGCTGCTTCTGGCTCCACACAGATGGCTCCAACTCCACCTCATTCTCCTTCAGGACTCAGAGCATCTCACCTGAAGCTCCCAAGGGCGTTCCTTGGCTCGCCCCATGCAGCGAGATGTGGGAGACACCAGACATGTCCATGCTTCACCCACTGCCCAGTAACTCAGAGCTGGGGCAAGAATGCTCCATTCCAGTTAACCCAGTTGCTCCAGCAGCACTTTCCCTCCTCTCCCATTTCCCAAAGATAAGATATGCCCCATCTGCCTTTCTGCCCAATTTGCCTTTCCAGTAGATCTGACCAAAATCACACTTTCAATTCTGTGGCAAACTCTGATGCTTCTAGGCACATCTTCCCATACCTAAAAAAGCCACTAAAAAAAAGAAAAAAAAAAAAAAGTGAAAAAACTTCATACTTTCCACCCCCAAGAATCACCTCTTTTAGTAAGAAGGTCACTCTCCAAAACTGGAGTATTACTTTTAAGTTTTGAATTGTCAGAGCTTATGCAAGCAGAAAAATGCAGCACTGAAAAAAAAGGAAGGACATCAACAGAGGGTTTGGGCGTTTGGGAAAGGCTAATGTATAAAATAATTACAGGCAGCATGTCCCTGCAGAGCATTTTGACTCTGACTCAGCCCCTGCTCTGGCAGGGAACTGCAGGTGTTCAACACACGCTGAGCCCAGACCAACCCTAGAAGACAATAAGGCAGCAGGAGCCTGGGAAGGCTGGAAGTTGCTGCAGGGTGGTTGTTGAGACCTCCTCCAAGGAGAGACTTTGAGACTTGCTGTCCCCATGAGCACAAGTTGGACACCCAGGGGGTCAGGCTGCTGCTCAGTCTCATCTTGCAGGAATAGAGATCTTCTCAGATCAGCCACAGACCTCTAATGGCTGATGGATCAGTGGTTGGGAAATCATTGCGTGCCAGCTCTTACAAGGCAAGATGTGAGGGTGGGTGAGGTGAAATGAAGAGGAACACATTCATTATACAAGAGCTCCAAGCATCAGCTCTGGTGACTGTAAACACCAGGCAAGGCAGGAGCTGACTCCGCTGTCGGGGCGTCACTTCCACCCCAACGCTCCGCAAGGGCAGAGCACAAAGCTTTGCCTGCCTCTGGCATAAAACCTATCCCTTTGGAAAATAAACCTCCCCAAAGCCCCTGTGCTCCACCCCAGCCTCCACTCCCCTCCCAGCTCTGGGCAGCCCTGCCCAATAGGGACTAACAGATGCACAAGGCATCAGGAGAGGTTCTGCTTCCACGAGACTCCGAAACACAAGTCAACTCCCTTGGGGGCTTGCCAGGGCTTTTGCCACAGCCACGGGTATTTTTATAATTCAGCTCTCGAAAGAGGAAGAACAATCTTCGTGAATTTTTATAAGACCAGCTTCCCTCCTGCTTATTTTTTTTTTTTTTCCCCTTTTAAACACCAGCACAGACGACAAGCCCCGCTCTCGCCCAGAAGCCGAAACACTCCCAACCCCGACGCCTCGCGCGCGGCGCTACTCACTGGTCACACTGGTCACTGGTGGCTCCGGCAGGGCTGCAGCCGCAGGGCTGGCACCGCTGGCCACCCTGCTCGGGGAAGAAGCCGCGGGCGCAGCTGTGGCAGCGCGGCCCCGCGTAGCCGGCCAGGCAGCGGCACTGCCCCGTGGCGCGGTCGCATCCGGCGCTGCCCACCGAGCTGCAGTTGCACGGCTCTCCTGCAAGGGAAAGAGAAAAGGAGGCATGGGGTCACAGAACCGCAGAGGGGTTTGGGTCGGAAGGGGCCTGAAAGCCCGTCTGATTCCAGCCTCCCCGCCGTGGGCTGGCACAGCTGCCAGGCTGCTCCAGGCCCTGGCCTCGGACACTTCCGGGGATGCGGCAACAGCGGCTTCTCTGGGCAGCCTGTGCCAGGGCCTCACCACTCCCTTTGCATACCCCCGTCATCACTCCAAGGATGATTTTTCCTTTAAAATGTTGAGATGATGAGGAAAAAAAAACACATTGGGAGCCACCCACCTGTGGTTTGAAACACCACAGTTCATGCTTGAAATCTCTCCAAAGAAGAGGTACAAGATTAGGGGTATAACTACCTAAAATACATCTATATCTAGCTGTATGCAATGTCTTTATGTATATACACACACCTATCCACCCTCATGTTTGTCTGACTCCAGGAGCTGGCGAGCAATAACTGTGTAATATCAGGACAAAGTCACCAACAGGTTGTAAAATCATTAATTCTAAGAGCCTCCATTCCACACCACTGGAACACCCGATTTACCACAGAACATACACTGACATGACGAACTGGCAGCAGCATCTCCCACTCCTGAAGAAGGGATACAGAATCCCCTGAAAACGTGCCCTCAGGGGAGCACCAAGTGCATGAAAATTACTTAAAAAGCTGTGGTAGAGCTGGAGGCAGAAAGAGACTCTGCCGCCTGAAACGGACCACCCTCAGTCCTGTGGTGAGAGGGAATCGCTCTGGGGACCCAAACATGGCCTCTGGGGACACTGTATTTCCAGGAGTGCTGGAAAGCATGCACTGAACAGCTGCTTCTATGAGAGAGAAGCAACTCTTTTGATCAATTGATGAATTCCCAGTCCCCCACACGTTATTTCTCGTAATACTTTAAAACCCCAAATGCACTGAAGAGAACAACTTCTCCCTGGCAATTTGTTTCTGCCAAGAGCTTTATCTCTGTTCTTTCATTGCAAAATATTTAGAGCCTTAATAATTTAAAGTCTTTTTCTGCCAAGACTGAATTATAAACAAGGATTATTTGTAGAAATAGTTCATGAAGCATCACAACTTTACACAACTGCTGGTGTTTGTTATTGCCTGAGAAGAGCCAGTATTCAGGGCACTTCAGGGAGAGGGGAGAAGCCAGGTCTCCATCCCAAGAAAACTTGACTTAAAGCTCTTTTGCTTGTCATCCATGTTCTTCTAACACACAAAGAAATGTGAATTATTTAGCTTTATTACTCCACCACAGGATCCCCACAGAAGCCATGTTGTCCCTATACACCTGTGAAATTGCATCTAAATTTTCTTCAATCCAAATTATCAAATAGGACAAACACATCAAGATCCACAATTATCCACTTCAGCAGCCACTTCACATAACAAACTAAATTCCCAGCTCAATTATCCAAGCAGAACCATATTGATTTGGACACTCGGGCTTCTCCCTGCCACCAGAACAGAAACCACAAAAACTTGTTGAGCAAAAAGCACTTTGGAGTTTGTTAAACATGCATCAAAACAATTTTCCCTTTCAGAACTCCACATGTGGTGCCATTAGACCTGCCAGACTCGATTAAGGAAAGAAAACGAACATTGTGTTTGCTCTAACAGCACGGGAGGCACTGACAGGGCAGGTCCCACTCAGGGGGATGAGCTGCTCCACGTGGAGACCACCCTTGTGCTCCAGGAGCATCAAAGCCAGAGCCACCACCTGAGTCCATCCTGACGCTCCAGATGGATGGCTGGATGGAGAGGCAGGAGTGGGGCAGTGCTTGAGGATGGTCCTCACCAGCACGATGGAGCTCTGCCCCATCACTTATGCTCCAGCAGGATGGCACCACTTTGAACTTGAATCTGACTCTGTAGCACCCATTGCTTTCCATCCAACACTCCAGCCCATCAAAATTGCCCCAATTCAGGTCAGGCTCTGCCTTAGCTGCCAAATTCAACAGCAACGCAGACACCACTGCAACGCTGGCTCCCCAGGAGAGCGAGAAATCTGCAATAATCCAGAGTGACTCTGGCAAAAGCACTTCTTGCTTGGGAGGCTGGTGGAGCCTGGTTCTGCTAGTGATGGGGAGCTGCAGAGCCTGTCTGCTGCAAAATCACCCCAAGCATGTGGTAAGGCACAACTCGACAGAGCCCGAAGTTGTCTCCCAAAAGGAGATTCCTTGAAGACCCTACCTCCCCAAACCACCCCAGAGATGGTTGGGAAGGGCTGGTGGTCCCAGGTAAGGGAACAGCATCCCACATGGTCCCCCACCCACCCCAGATGCAGCCAGCCCAGCTCACACGTGCGTGCAGCCCCAAAACGCCCCGGAGCTGTGTGGGTTGGGCAGCAGAGGAGATTCCTGAGAGCAGCACTGAAATCTGAACTCCATCGTCTGGCGCAGCATCGAGGTCAAGGGCTGACACGAGGATGTACCAGGCTATGAAAACCTGAGGGCTAATTTAAAGGAGACTTTGTTGTCCCCACAGCAGCCGGGTGGCAGAAGGCACGGACGGTCCTCAGCCAGAACGGGAACTGATAAGGAACATCTGCCCTGCACTTGGGAGCACAGCAAAGAGGATCAGCACCACAGAAGAAAATTAGGGAACGTTGTCCTGGCTTCTGGCCAGAGCCGGGGTTTTAGGAGCCTTTATTCAGTTTTCTCAAGCCAATGTTTTGCTTTTGAAGACAACCTTCAAAAATACCTTGCTGAGAGCTTCTGTGAAGGAAAAGGAATGAAGAGAGCGGATAAACCCCAGTGCTGTCCCACTCCAGACTGCAGTCATGGCTGGAGGTTTGTGCTGAGGCTGGGATAACACCATCAGCAAGGGAGCCAGGGACAAAGACCTCTCAGGGATGAGGCACTGGTCCAAGCTCTGACTCTTCTCAGTCTGCTATCCTGACTCACCCTTGCTCTGCCTCAGTTTCCCCATCTCAGGGTGTTCCTCTGCCCCCCAGGGCCTCCAAGCCCTGCTCATCTCTGCCTGTTCCCCATTGCTAAACCATCAAGGTTCCCCTTCCTTCCCCACAAAGCACTACCACAACAGCTCAAAGCACGTGGTTATCACAGATAAAACCCACCACCTTTGCTTGTGAAGGGACTGAAAGGCTTTAATTAATTAACAGCCTAATGATGTTTCGAGGTCCAAGAATAGAGGCACCATAAAAATGTGTGTCACTACCATGTCACCCTTCAAACAAAAGAACCAAATGCCTCTCCATTCAGGAACAATATTTCACCTTGACTGGTTGTTGCTTAGAGGGAGGTGGAGTGGAAAGAAAGGCTCCTCGTTTGGGAAGCAAGGGGCATGCTGCTCTGTGGAGAAAGATTTAATATCCAATTTCAGTTAGCCCCAACCTAAAATTGATTAATTTGTAGCATTCAAAAGCCCTAGGTTACCAAAAAACTGGAGAACAGCTGTTTTATATTGTATTGGATCCACACCATGGCTGTAAATAGCACTGACACAACCAAGAACCTCCAGGTCTGGGGGTGCCCTGTGACCCCTCGGTGTGGCCACCTCAAACTCCATGCCAGCTCCCCCATCCACCCCTAATAAAGATCTCAGCCTCCAAATCCCATCCCAATGCAAATCCCAACACTGCAAATCCCAGCAACATTCCAACCTGTGCCAGATCCATCAAGACCCCACACCTCTGCATCTTCCATCCCCTCCTAGTACTTAATCAGGGCTTGTTCTGATGTAAAAATCCTTCCTCAAATTAATTTTTTTTTCCACATCCTTTCAGCTTTGCAGTGTTTTAAGTCTTCACACATATTATAAGCGTGATTTCCTCCTCCTTTCCAAGCCACTTAATGAATGAATAATTTAGAAAACAGGTGAAATATTTACAAAGGGTAAGGAAGCCAACACTGTGAAAGGCACGAAGGTCTCTGTGAAACCACATTAGCTGGGGACATCCTGAACCAGTGCAAATCCTGAATGAACTCACCTACTCCCTGGGAGCCAGTCTGGGAAACCTGAGATGCACATTTTTGGTTATAAGAACACGCAGCTGTAAGAGCAAGCTGTGGGGGCCCACAGTTGCTATTTATTGTCCTGCTGCAAAAGCATCCCCAAGGAGACAGACATTTTCTTTTCTCCAGACTAGATGAAGGGGGAAAAAAACCAAAACATTTCTAACCTGGAGGTACTGTTGGGTTTTTGGAAGCCAGAGGTGCAGCCCCAGTGTGGCACCTGCAGCTCTGAAGCCAACACAGCCCAGTAAGAACTTCACCTCCCAAGTACTCCCCAGATATCCCACTGGATTTAAAGCACTGCACACAACAGCATCCCATCCCTGAAAAGGCTTTGTTTTCATATTAATTAGCAGTTTTCCCCCTTCCCCAGATTTCATTCCCAAATTCAAGCCCTCCTTCTCTCCCATTTCCCCTTCTCAATCCCTCTCCAGGCACCACTCCTGACAAGACAGGAATAAAGGGATCAGGCAGCAGGTTTAAAAATCTATCTAAGGTCATTTCCTTTCCCCTTGTAATTAAATTGTGGAACTTATTGTCAGGGGATGTTCTGGCTGCCAGAAATACCTATGGCCTCAAAGCAGGACTGGAAAAGCTCACAGAGGACAGGTCCACAGGTGGCTGTTAAACACAGGGATATGGAGGAAGCATCCTGATGGGAAAGGCCCTGAAACTCTGTCCAGAAAAGTCACGATCGTGCCTTGTCCTCTTGGCATCTTCTTCTGGCCTTGCTAGGGTGGGTGAAACTTTGCTCTGAGCCAGCCTTGGCAGTTCTATTTTCTCCTTTTTTGTACCGCTCAGGGATGGAAGCAGCTCCAGTTCTTCCCCCAAACACATAAATCCCCCTTAAAGAGAGAGACACTGCTCTTTCCACTGGGAACTTCTCATTACAGCCAAAGGCACAGCTGTGCTGCACCACTGCTCTGTCTTTCCCCTTGCCTCTCAACAGGCTCTTCCCTTTCCCCCTGAGAAGACATTTCATCCCCTCAGTACAATCCACTGATGTTCCAAACCTCCCCCAGCAATGGGATGAGGGTCAGGACAGTGCTGTTCCAGCACAGGACAATGAGACTAGGCATAAGCCAGCTGTTAAAAGGGAAGGTCCCATCCTACCCAGCCCTTGTAAAACAATTTCCTGAGCTCCAGCCCATCTCTCCCACACTCTGATGCACCACGTCAGTGTGGTCCAGTCTAGCCCTGGACTGGAATTTGGGTTCAGCTCCATCACTCCTCACTTGGGTGCAACTCTACCGATGCCCTGAGTGCAGGAGTTGTTATCCCAGTGCAAGGATGCTTTGGCCTCCAACCTTCCCCCAGAGCTGCAGCAGATCTGAGAGGGCACAGCCTGGCTGAGCTCTCCCAGGGAGCTGGGGAACATCTGCCATGGGCTAGGAGCTCCTGCAAGAACAGGCCAGAGAGGAGCTGATGCACTGTAGCTTCCCAAAGAGAGGAGTTCAGCCAAGTCCCAGGACTCATTCCCATCTAAGACAGCACTCAGCACAAAACAGGAGTCAACTCTTGCATCGCAAAGGTGCATTAAAATGCTCAGACCTGTAATTTACTCTCACTTGAGGCTACAATGCAAAGCCAAAGTGGTAGGAAGAGTATCTCTGTCTACCCCCAAAAAAATTTATATACATATAGGAGTGTCTTCTGTTATTTTGCATTCACTGTATTACTGAGTGCACCACATTCTGGGCACTTACAGCTTCCATCAGGCTCCAGCTCTGCAGAGTCAGGTGCTGATGGTGAAGAGAACTTTGTTCACAGTAATGCTGTTAAGAACGTTACAGTCACTTGTGTTGTTCCATAAAAAGCTTTTACGGGTCAACAAGGGGGAGAAGACAACAATTTCTCAATGCCATGTACATCACTTGTAATGTCATTAGAAGATTAAACACATCTGTTGAGGAATATTGTATCAGATTAAATCTCTCACTTATCACTTGGAAAGAAGGACAAAGCCAAGGTCCCAACTGTTGGGGTCACCAGCAGCTGCACAAGCACTTTTCATCAGCCTGAAGCAGACAGGTTTGGGGCCTCAGCCAAACTCCAGCTCAGCCTCAACTGTGGCAGCCCCTTTCCAAAGGGATGGAGCATCACTCCCCACCACAGCTCACAGCCCTCCTGCCTCCCCAGCCGTGAGCAAACCAGGACCCTCAGACCCTCCCCAAAGGCAAAGGCTGCTCATTCACTGGGACTGGCTATTTCTTTTCCTTCCCTGCGCCTGCAATGGAACCTTCAGGCATGTGGTTTCTGAGGAGCTGCTGAAAGCTCCTCCACACAGAGCAATTTTGTTGCTTTTTCCTCCTTTTTGATGCTAAACAAGTCAGCAACCTGTGCAGAGAGCTTTGAACCTGCTCCTTCCCCAGTAAACCTGCATCGACAGTCAGACTCACAGGTGTAAAGCTGTCTTGGGAGACTAAAGGGTAAAGCCCTGTAAACATCAGGGAGGGAAAAAAGAAAAATATGGATTCTTAATAACTCAGTATCCCTTCTGCACTGGGAGATCCCCAGCTCACAGCTCTGCTGGAGCACAGCACCTGAGGAGCTCCCATGGATGGGACAAGGAGATGCCAGGAGAAGCAGGAGGGGTCCTGAAGTCATTAAGATCTAGGTTATAAGGCAGAAAAGCTGTGCAAGGGGGATTACACAGCTGCAGCTGAGGAATTATTCATTCCTATATAACAATAAGTTTCCACAGGCGGACAAACCCTCCGGGGTCTCTTACGAAGCAGACTGTGCACAAAGTGGAATGTGGCCCTAAAATGTTTATGACACAAGAAGCTACAGTAACTTCAAATAGACCAAATACATACTTGAGGATTAAAACCTCCACAGTTTAAAGAAAAAAAATGAATCCAAGCCTTTTAATTAACTTAAAAATAGTTTTGTTGGCGTTCTACTTTAGTTGATTAGATTTTCCCACTAATATTTCCACAAACGTCTGCAACCATATAAATATTCCATGTTTCTGTTTGAAAATCTCTATTTTTTACCACCCAGTGTGTGACACAGGCAGCCCAACGCTGGGTTTAGAGATAAACAGGGTGAAAACTAACTTTGGCAGACACCTCCCCACCAGCACACAGAACCCTGGCAGCTCATACCCTCCTGACAGACATACTTGCGTGGCACCTCTCAGGAAACTGAATTGTTTTGTCAGCAAAATGCTTTCACTGGAAGATCAAGACACCTCACACAGGATGGGACTGTGAATTTATGAGCAGATTCCAATTTTAGTCTCTATTGACCACGGCCTAGCAGAGAAAGGGATTATGAAGAGCTGCATGAATAATATGAACTCTAATCATCTGTTGAAGGCTCTGCGTGCTCCGATTCCTGCAAAAAGTAATTAAACTCACAAACTTTGCTCGGTGCTTCGGGGAGTTGCAACTAATGAATGAACACATTAATTTACAGGAGATTTAAGGCTCTTCAGAGAAAACCCTGAGCAGGAACCATCCTTCCAACTGTTTGTGTTTGGGCTGTAAAGTTGTGCTGCGTGGTAAAGAACACAGAGATGAGCTGGGGGCTGAGATCGGCTAACACCCCTTGATCACATCCTACCCTTCCCAGCGGGGCTCCCAGTGACTCCTCAGGGCAAGACCAGGGAGAACAAGGTCAACACTTTTGTTTAGCAGCTGGGTTTGCTGCTCACGCTCCCTTGCTGAGAAGCAGAACTTTGAGTTCTGCTGCTCCCGGCAGACCCCAGGCAAGAGCAGGTGCAGCAGCGCAGCCCTGCCTTCCCGGCCACCCCGCACTCCCAGGGATGCAGCAGAGCAGGGACTTCATCCAGCCTGCAAGGAACTCATCTGCCTGGCGACAGGAGCTGCCTCCTGCCTGCCAATTGTCTGACACAATTAAGTTACTTCAAACCAAAATCCATTGCCAAAAGGCATGCAGCCTCCCAGAGCCTTCTCCCCTCCAGAGCTTGCCTGCAGGTACAGGAGATCCTCCTCTCCCGAGTCACTGCAATTAACTCCTCATGCTCCCGGTGTCAACTTCAGCTTGGGCAGGAACGGATGTGACCTCCAACCTCCTCCTTCCAGAGCCAGCTTGGTGCTGAGCACCCACTGAACACCCAGCCCAAGAGCTCCGTGGGTGCAGCTGAGCAGGGTTTGCCATTCCCAGCCATGGCTCACACTGCCTGGGGGAAGAAAAGGGAATGGCCAAGTCCAGGCTGCTGGAAAGCGATTTTTTTTGCTTAGTACAGAAATCACCGAGTAGGTGATAACACATCTCCTTCAGTGCCATCAGCTGCTGAAGGGAGGGGAGCTGGTGAGGACAGTGACAGCCTCCCTCCCTTCATGCAGGTACATCATGTACAAGCTGCAGGGCTTGGACCTCCTGGGAGGTTTTCCCAGGGAGGTGGCAAACACACATGGCCGATCTCACTGCAAAATGCAGCGCTTTTTTGGTTGCCAAGCCATAACCCAATTTCTTCACACCAGGTGTAGCCATGGTGTAACCAGGTCCTTCACTGGGGTACGGAGGGAGCTGCAGCTTTGCCTCACTGACCTTGGGCAGAGCTACCAAAGCTCTGAATGTGGTAAGAAATTATCCTTCCTTTCTCCCTCATTTACAGCACTCTTACACCAGGAGGGAAGACAGAACAAAAGCAAGGAGACACCAACAGCAACAGCGCAGTCAACCCATAATTCAATATAAAAATTGGACTGCATCCTCCCCCAGCAGAGGCAGAGGAGTGCTCTGCATCTCCTGGAAGCAGCAGCTGCTCCCCAGATCACTGCCACAGCCCCCCACCTTCTCTGGGGCACACAACCTCTGGGGATGGTCTTCACCTTTAGGGCCAGCACAGGCATCAGGCCCAGGTTTCTCTCCAAGCATGCAGAAGTGATTTTTAAACTGCTCTAATTCTTCACCAGGCTGAGAGATGCACTCAAAGGGAGACTGTGGACACCCACAAGAGGTAGAAGACAGCCCAAGGAGGGGCTCACACCGCTGTGAGATGAAATGCTCTCCACACAGAGAAGGGGCCCATTGTTCATGGCTCAGCACACAGGCAGGAAGAGGCATTTTTACTTTTTCTACCTTTTTTTTTAGTGAGAAAGAGAAGGAAGACTTGCTTTGGAGGGTTTCAGGCTATTTTATATCTAAGCCTGTGGTAAAAATCCGGAATGAAAACTTTCATCAGTAACTCCAGCAGGTGCCCAGGGCAGTTCCTTTCAAGATTCAGCTCCTCCAGCCGAGCAGCAAAGGGACAGACCCGTTAACAAAGGCGCCTTTTATCCACAGTGTTAATAAACACTAACTGAAAGTGTTAATAAAAAGAAGCTTTCCAGAGCCTGAGCTTCGACCTCAGTTCGTTTCAGCTCTTTTCATTTTCAAGCTTGGAGATCAAGCAAAGCCCCAACGAATCCCAGGATTCATTCCCAATACACATTCCTAATTCTTCTCCTACTCTAAACAAACACATCTAAATGCAGACTTTTATTCATCACAAACAGCAAAGTATCTTTGTTCCTCTTTCACTCACTTTAAAGGCCATGCAGAGGAAGGGAGACAAGAGAAGAAAACTCTTTGACAGCCTGCAGCCAGCGAGTCCTGCTCCTCTCATTGCTCCCGAGCTTGGTTCCAAGTTTAATAAAGGTGTTTTGTCTCCTTGCTTAATAAGTGGAATTACCATAGCAGAAAGCCCAGCGGGGGAAAGGGATAGCACGGAGCATGAGTAATCACAACTGGTTTCGGGCAGGTTTTGCCATTTGGGTCCTGTTTCAAGGTTATGATGACATAGTGCTATGGGCTGGTTTGGAGTTACCATAACTCCCGCCAGACAAGGAGTTGTAAGTTACAACGTGCTGCAAGCAGGGAGAGCTGCTGGGACAGAGCAAGGAAAATGTCATCCAAGCTGGGAAGAGAAGTTTCCTGTTCCTTACGTTTTATTCCCCTATTTTATAACGCAGCCTTGCGCTTGCCCTGCTGTACTTCGCACAGGACACAGTGATGCCTTTACCTCCAGCTCACAGCGAGTGACTTAAATTCCCACATTCAGAACTTGTTTCACACCTTTGTTCTCACCCATCTCTGCCAAACTGGGTCACAGATGCTGCAGCCAGACAAAATTTGCTGGCAAAGCCATGGAGGAAAAGCCAAGCTTTCAAAGAGGGAACTGATATGGGTCAGGACACGTCATGGAAAAAGACACCTGGATGGAGAAAGTCATCACTTATCACTGGAAACAGGGGACTGTAGCAGATCCAGTATCATCTGCTGATGACCTGCTGAGGGGGAGCAGCCAGCATGGTGCAGCTGAGCTGTACTCCAAAACTTCCTCCAGCAACTGCAGCCATGCCATGAATTTAAAGAGCATAAACCCCCTCTGCACAGAGAGCAGGGGCAGAGCCCACCCGCAGGGCTTTGAGGGCAGCTGCCAGCCCTGCCTCCCCCTCACCTCTGCTTTGAGCCCCAAGCCCTGCAGCAGATGAATGACTCCAATCAGGGCTGAACATCAGCTTTTTGTTCCTCTCTCCTTAGGCACTGTGGACGGACACAGCAGCTCCATCCAGTCCCAGCTCCTGCCTCAGCCACGAGGTATTTATTACCTGTATTTATTTCCAACAATAGCTCTCCTACCAAAGGAAAATGTTTCCATTAAACAGCCCAAGTTCAACAACCACAAACAAAAAGTAACTTAAAGCCTAAGCCAATTCTCTGAAACCTCCACAATAAATAACAGGTCATCCAGGGAAGTACAACAGGCAACAGCCCTGTCCCACAGAACACCCAAATCCTCTGTAAATAGGCAAAACCCTTAAAAGTTGATGGGAAGGATGGAGGCAGCCAGGCACAAGGGTTTCAGGCTCTCTGTACAGCACCCCCCACCTCAGGCACTAAGCTGAGACCAAGTCTGAGCCAAGATGCTGAAACCAAAGCAGTGATTTGCAGAGTCAGGGCTGAGCCCTCCAGCATCACCAAGAGGGAATTACCCTGGGCAACAGCAGCACACTCAGTCTGGGGCTGGCAAAACCAAGCCTGATCCCAAGCCAAAGAAATGCTCAAAACCACAGAGCTTCCCCTGCAGCCAATGGGTCAGCTAGGAGAGGTTTGTCAACATTTCTATCTTGACCATTTCCTCATTTTTGAGGGCTTCATAATGACTGTTTTGGCATTGCAGGAGGAGGAGCAGTGCCTCCTCTTCCACCGGCTCTGCTGTCAAAAGGAAACACTGTGCAAGGAGGATCTGAGTCCCACCTGCAAAGAGGCAACCAAAATCCTCCTGAACTGAGGGAGCTGCTGGTACCTGACACAACCCTGGGACTCCAGTTTGACAGGGCCAATACTGCACCCACTGAAAATATAAATATATCACCTGGAATTAAAGATATACAGGTGGAAGAGATGCCACCTCTAAGGCAAAGTTCACGTACAAAGCTCATGTACATCCTGGCAGTGGACACAGGGGATCCTCTCAGAGGGATCACAAAACCAGGGTTGGTGAAGCAGAGAGAGGAGAGCATCAACTCTCCAGTCCGTAAACTTGAACTCGCCATCCACACACCTTCTGGAAATCTTTTAAGGGGGTTGTAAACCAAAAATCAGGGATAGCCACTGCTCCGGGCATCCCCTGACACCAAACTGAGGTACTGGGGGGAAGGCTCTCTCCTGTCATTCCATCCCTCCCAAAGAGAGCTCGCTGCCTTCCACAGGGAAGTCAGTACCACCCTTGTAACTGATTGTGCCTTCAGAGACTGGTCCATTTGTTGTTTATCTTTCATTTTAAATGGATTAGACATGTACAAAAGCTTCCCTTGAAAAGGAACAACCAAGATGTGAAAAGGATGGGAAGATTCAACTGCCAGGCGTCAGCACTAATCCACGTCAAAGGGCACGCTGTCAACAACTCACTGTAAACTTCCAGGAGGAAAAAACCGCTCGGAATAAAATAGTTAAGACCAGATAAGCGTTTGTCATTCATTATCTGGAGTCAAACTTGGATTTCTCAACAACACAGCCAAGCCAAAGCAAGCACATTAATAAGAGAACATCTTTTCCAGGGAGCTACATGCCAGGCGTGTAGCCTGCCCTTGAAGGGAGAAAGGCTGGAGGCAGGTGAAGACTCTGTTTGTCTTCCTCCGATAACAGGTATTTAGTTTTCTACGTCACTTCGCTTTATCGTAGCCTGAAACCTGGCCAAGCACCCAGCTCCACCTCCCCATCTGCTCCCCGTGCCAGCCGGCCCTGCAGCCCAGGGGATGCTGGGCCAGCCACGGCGATGCCACGCTGCCCAACAGCTCCCCAGAGCCAAACCGGGCACCCCAGGCCCCAGTGCCCGGGAACGGGGGCATTGCTGGAAAACCCCACAGGACGGCCCTTAATGTGACACGGATGTTCACAGGGAGGGGAGTGCTGGGAGCACTCGTGTCCAAGTCAGGTGGGGAGCTGGAAAACATGGCAAATTCGCCCCCAGATCCTTCCTCAAGTATTGGGACTGGGAAAAAAAAAACACTGGCCTTGGCAGGGAAGGGCAGAGCACAAGCTGGGGAGGCTCCAGCAAAGACACTGCCTGTGTCAGCAGCAAGAGGGCAAACACCCAGCCCAGGCAGGAGCCCACAGGTCAGTTTGCTCCATTTCAATTCCAGCAACCTTCCGGCCTGGACAGCCCACTGGAACACATCCTCCTTGGGCTCTCCCGGGGCTCCTAGCTGCAGCCAGCCCAGCTCCCCACAGAGCAGGCTGCAGTTCGGGGTGGGAAGGGGCGCATGGCAACGCCTCCTCCCGCCCCACAGGCACTGCCAGCTGGGGCATTGTGCAATGTCCTGTCCTTCCCCCATCCAGGAACGCTCCAAACCTGCGGCACGGTGAAGGCGTGGGTGCCTCTGCCCCATTACTCACACATCTGCCAGCGAGACGTGTTTTGGGGAGGCAGCTGGGTTTGTAGGGGGCCTTACCCCAAAATCCTGCCTGCTCCCTCAGAGCCCAGCATGGTGTGTCCATCCTGGTTTCCCCCCTCAAATAACTGCTCAAGTGAGCGTGTCTATTTCGGGGCAGAGAAAGAACACCCTAAAACTCAGTCTATAATGTTTGCTTTGTGATAAAAGGCAAGAGCTTTAGCTAGCAGAAAAAAAAACAACATATAATATATACATATATCCATACTTTTTTTTTTTAAATAGAGGGAAGGAAAATGGAATCATTGAAGTTTTCATAGCCCAAGGAGCTTTGAAAAATTTGGAGGGAAGGAACAGAGCATCAAGTTCAAACCGTTTTCAATGGAAAAGCCCATTAAAGGAAAAGGGATCTTTTGCAGAAAGATATATATTTTGCTGATTTCGACAAAAAGGACTGTTCAGAGGAGGGGAAGAAAAGCTTTCATTTGAAGGTTTTGAGCGTTGCTTTTGCACCTTTACAGCACTGCTCATGAAAGCATCCTCACAAACCTGTTATTGCTGGAACACAGCGTGCCCAGGGAGAAGGTAGATCTGACCACGTGCAGGGTGAGGGCAGGGCTTTGGAGACAACCCTTGCCTGTGCCATGAAAACGAGCAGTTATTACAAAAGGCAGGAGAAAAAAAAATCTATATTAAAAAAAAAAAAAAATCATCAGCTTCCTTCCCTTCCACTAGGCCCCTGGGAAGGGGAAATGCTGATCCTCCAGCTCACAGATGGTTCTCCTGGAACAATCTTCCTGGTTTCCACCCCATCAGCCACATCTCTTGCTGGGGGTGGATTTTGGAGGAGGGATGAAGGACATCAGTCTCCCTCCTCCACGTCAGCACCAGCAGCACTGCACATGCCATGGGATGCAGTGGGTATTTCCTGGGATGAAACATCAGCTTTGCCCACAGCTCCCTCCCCAGCCACGACCACATCTCACACCGCAAGAGAGGAAGCTGTGGGTCGAGCACACACATCCCTGACAATTAAAGTCATCTTCTTAATATCAACCAGTCCCAGCAGCCATCCTGTGACAGGGCACAGAAAATATGAATTACACCCTTGCCAGTTTAGACTGGTTTGCTTCTCATTCAGGTGTTGCTGGACCTGAGTCCCATTCGGTGACGGTCACAGTCTCATTCAGCAGCTGCACAGAAGGAGGGGTTGAGCACCATCTACAAGGTCGTATCTTTTCCGAAGATACGAGGTTGTTATTCCACTATATATCTTTTCAAAATTTCCCACAACTGCGCACACAGGGATGAATTTAGAGTAATGTCACCAACAAAGCGCTCAAATTAATAGCAATAAAGTGTAAGTGCTCCACGTGGCAGGCAGAGCCCTGCTGGGGAAAACGACCTGTGAACGCTGAAAAAGCAGCCCACGATGAGACCACTGGGAGAAAAAAAAAAGGCAACAAAACAAACAGTCCATTTCAATCTCCTTTTCATAAAGAGCCAAAATGAACCCAGGAACACATCAGAGAATAATCATTTAGCACAGATCAAACAGGAGAACTAGCATATTAAAAATACATGCAGCATTAATCAGCTACACAGAGTTATGTGGCATCATTTCCATAAATAATACAGGATCAAAGCAGCCCAAGCAGCACTATCAGTTAATACAGTCAGCCAGTCAGTCAAAATAGAGTAAAGCTGCCTGAAAACTGTGGCTGTATAAACTGCCAGGAATAAAGCAGATTCCTCTGAGAAGTGGCATGACCAGTTAAACTGGTAAAGGTTACCAGCAGCCTCGTCATTAGAGGGAGGTGATGCCACAAAGAAAAAAAAAAAAGGAATAAAAGGTTAATGCAGCCTCCACAAATTATTAAAAAAATACCCAAACAACTTGGGGAATATCAATATTATCTCATCTAGTGGTAACCCCAAGAAGGGTCAAGGCATGGGGGACAGGTGGGAGGACTGACCCTGCTGGGAGCATCCCCAGTGGCTGGAGCAGGGGTGAGCCATGAGGTGCAACCCACCCAGAGCCCCTTCTCCAGGGCTGGGGCAGTGCCAAGGGGCTCCCCTGTGCCCAGGAAAAAGCTCCCTGCTGCAGAAACCATCCTGCCTGCTCAGGGTGAAGGTTCAGCACCAACGGCCTTTAAACATCCACCCATCCATGCATAGAAAATGCCTGTGTCATTAGGCCTTTTGCTGAAAGGCTGCAGAGCCATTTAGCTGCCCGATTTTTAAAACAGGCATGTGAAGCAGAGCTATAAATAGCAGGGATGCTTGCCTCGTCATGTTTCTGGGGGCTTATTTATAAGGATAGGGGGCAACTGAATTAAAAATGGTTAAGAAAGAAGTGTCTCGAGCTTCTCTGCTTTAAAGCCAAGTTGCCAGAAGAGAAAAACCTGCAGCTTTTAGCTTTTTTCTTTTTCCAGGAAAAAGTAAACGCCCATCACTCATGCTCAGACTCTGAATTGGTTACATTTAAAAGGCAAATTTTAATTCATACAGCAGGTGTTCAGAAATAAAAAAAAAAATTAAAAAAAAATAAAAATCCTCCTTTGAGCACCGCAAGACCAAACTAAGGCTTTGCATTAGTTCGTGCAGCTCCAGGGAAGCTCCTTATTCACTGAAATAGGACCCGTGTGTGCAAATGAGGAGCCGAGACCTCAAAAATCTCTTCCAGAGTCGGGGAGGGGGGGAAAGCCCTGAAGGGCTGGAGCAGAGCTGCTGCCAAATCCGGGGGCTGGCAGCCTGCATGGCATCCCGGCCCTTCTGCATCTTGGGTGACAGAGGGCGAGAGGAATTCTGCATGGGAAGATCCAGATGAGCACCAGCCAGAGGAGGAATTCAGCCTCCAACAAAAGAGCCGCTTTGGGCAGCTCAATCGGTCCCCAGGCAATTACAGCCCCGGCAGCGTTTGGAGGGTCTATTCTTCACAGGCAGCTAGGCAAAATCCCGGGAAACCACGGGGATCGAGCGGCCCCCTCCCTGCTCCCTGCCTTTATGAAACCGCCGGAGAAAACAAGAGGAGACAGCCAAGCTGCTCCCAGCCCCTCAGCGCCAGGACAGCAGCCAGCTGGGATGCAGGAGCTGGACCATTTTCCTTTCGTCCCTCGATGCAGGGATAGGAGCCGTGGGGGAGTGAGTGACCCTGCCAGGAGAGGTGACAGCCTGCCCTGCTCCTCCAGGAACGGCAGCTGCGGCGAGCCAGCACCAGCACCATCGGGAAGTTTCCTATTGAATAAGGGGGAAAATGTTCTGCCAGACAAATGAGGTTCAATTATTCCAAGTCTAGAATGTCTTGTTGGAAATGCTTCCAGACTGACAAGCCTTAATCCAATAAAAGACCCTTCCAGACAAGCCTTGCTGTGATTTTGGGAGCATTTCCCCCTGGCAGGGACCCAGCAGCCCCCAGCCCCTCACTGGGGATGGATTTAGCCCCAGGCACAACAATCTTACAGGGCAGCCTCACGGCCCAGGACACTCGAGCTCACTGGAAGCTTAAGAAGCAAAGCAAGGACAACCATTCCATTTCAGTCTGACACAGCCCAAAAGTCAAAATAAAATAAAAAAAAAAAAGCAAATAATTTCCTGTGAACCAGAAATCTGGGTTTCAGCCAGTTTAATGAGACTGCATTGCAACTGGTTCTGTTCTCCTGGGGTGCTGGAGACACACGACTCCCCAAGGCAGGGCAGATGGCCAGATTGCAATCTAGCCTTTAGCTTGTAAAATATATTAATATCCCCAACCAATTATAAAGTGCCAGACTCTGCCCCTCCGGGCCTGCTCCCACCCAGCGATGCCTCACTGCACAAGGCAGCCCTGTTGAGCTCAGACGTGCAGCACCTGCCAGGCCAACACAGCCTGTAGCTTTCCAGGACTTTTAAAGCAAGTCCGAGCCCTTGCTCCATCCTCATCCAAGAGCTCAGTGAAGTCTCAGGTGCGCTCAAGGTGCTGTGCAAAAGTCCAGCTCCTCAACATCATTTATTTGCTTTATTTTTTTAAGTGCTTGCCAGAGGTAAAGCAGAAGGAGCCATCCCTTCCAGCCAGACGGCTGTGAAAGGATCCCTGCCTTCAGCACCCGGCCTTGGCACGGGTTTATTCCCAAAGCTGGCAGATGCATCACACCACCACAAAGAGCTCGGCTGCTTCTTGGAAGCACCAGCGAGCACCTCAGATCTGCAGCAGCGCTCCCTGACAGTCAGCTGGCATTAGCTCCACAAATGTCACCAGCACACAGAGCCTCAGCCCTGCGTATTTATAGGGCTCTTGTCAAAAAACCTCTGGAGTCTTTCCCCTGACTTCAGCAGAACTTCACAGCTCCTCAGGAACAGCTTGTTCCGTGCTGCTGTGCCTGCAGCTGCGGGGCACGGGATGTCCTGGATGTCCCTGTCCTCATGCTGCTCACCTGCCACGGTGAGGACACACCTGGGGACAGGTTCAATGCCCACCATCACCACCACCCAGGTGGGCAGATCCCAGGATGCTGCAGCCACCTGCAGGGCCATACTGCAGCGGCACAAGGACCACAGTCCCCTCGGGGATGGGGTCACACCTTGGTGTAGCCCATGACACCATCACTCCTTGGCCACAGCGGTCCTGTCCCCTCTGGCACAGCCGGGCAGGGTCAGGGTCAGGGTGGAAGAGGCAGCACCAGGAAGGTGCTCCAAGGGCAGAACCAGTCACTGTCCAGGAAGCCCACCCCACACTCGGCCACACATTTCCCAGCTGTCTGGACAGGCACAACCTTTGCACCCTGTGCAAACCCCAGTGTGTGTCACAGGAGCCCCTTCGGTGACACTCCAGCACTGTCCCACCTGTCCCAGCCACCCTCGCAGGGACACTGGCATCATCAAAGGGACTGGGACATCTGCCACCACGCAGCCTCAGACAAATCACTTTTTTCAGTGCTCCAGTACCTTTGCCTTCCCACAGGCTGGTGTTTGGGTATGACCAAAAGCAGCCAGATAAGTAACATCACCTCACAGTGGTGGTGCCATTTTACAGATGGCATTTTCCAAGTGCCAGATAAGTGATGATATTTCTGAATCCCAGCTATCATTTAAAATAAAAACAAAAAGCAAAATCTCAGTAGAGAGAAGCTAACCAACAAGACCTTCAATGCTTTACAGGTCCTCCCTGAAATATCCTGATTTTCATTAGCATTGCTAAGTCCCAGAATCTCAATCTTGAGTCAGGACAGTTGGATGCATCTGATTCAAGAATGATTCAGATGGGAGTGTGGAGGAAGAGAAGAATGCAGGGGAATGACATTTTCTGCTCTGGGTAGCATGTCTTTATTTAAAGCTCAAAGATACAAACTTATTATTTGATTGAAAAAAGGCCCTCTCTGCCCTGGCTGCTCCCTTGCTGATCCTGAGGAACAAGACCATCCTCCTTATCCTCAGCTTTCACATCCATGCCTTCATTTCCATTTCTTTAAATAAATTTAAATCCTGCTAGCACCTTGAACACAAGTTATCTCTGTAACCACATGGAACACAATCCTGAGCCCTCAAACAAGGAAGGCTTAAGCTGCCTTCCCAAGTGATGAGCGGGAGGAAAGATCCAGCTCACCCTCCCTGGCTCCTCCTGCTTGTCCCTCACAGAGTCACAGGCAGAGCAGGGGCATTCAGGCAGGTGAACCCATACATAGCTGAGAAGACTTATTCCAAAGGATCTAATGGCTGGATGAGAGAAGAGGAGGAGTTACCTCGAGCTGCAAAAGCAATGATGGCGCAAGGTCCTGAAACTACCCTCAACAACGCAGCTGTTTCTGTCCTACCAGGATTTGAGAGCTCCCAACCCCTTCGAGGGGCACAGCCCCAGCGTGGCAGGTCTGGCTGCTGATGGTTCCATGGCTTGGACCAGTCTTTCCTCTACAACAATACTGTAAGTGCTGTGGGGACCCCCAAACCTGCCCTCAGTCAAGCCTCCTGCAAGAATGGGATGCACAGACCTTTCTCCACGTGCCCTGCACGAAAGCAAAACCCTCCACCTCTCCAGCTGGATGAATCCAGCACTCACCAGTCCCCTCCTCAACCTGTCGCCTCCCCTGTGCCCAGCCAATTACCCAGGTCATCCCAACGCCCCCAGGGATCTGCCAGGCTCCTCTTCACAAGCTAAACCCATCAGCTAATCCCTTATCAAGCTGCAGCCACCACCCACTGAGGGGCTCTGGCTGCACCTCCTCCATCTGAGCAGCAGCACCCCAGCCCCAGGTGGCCCCACGGCGGCGGCTGGAGACCCGTCAGCCACCACTGACTCAGCTTTCACACATTTCTGTGGCAGCCTGCGACACCTTCCTGGGGTTAATGCTCCAAGCCACTGCATTTCCGGCCCTGTGGCTGCAGCAGAAATTGTTCATTGTCCCCTCCTACATGGTGCAGAGGTGAGGAGTCAGGCCCAACGTCACCTCTGGGAGTTGGTGACCCAGGAAGGCAGATGAGGCATGACAAAATACCAGGCAGGAGAGAAGGCAACAACTGTCAGGATCTGAAGTACTCAGTAGTCTAAAGGCACCAGTACCCAGGGTTTGGGTGCAGCTCTCCTGCTGACCCAGAACAGCAAGGCTGTGGAAGGACATCGGGTTTTTCAGCCCACTCACCTGCTGTGCATGGGGCTGGAAGAGAGTCAGAACAAAGTGTCCTTCAAAGAGACCCATGTTACTCAACGCTGCCCCAAGAACCGTGTGGAACTGAGGATTTTTGTTCCATAGACAGGGAAAGTCCAACCAGGACCATGGTGGCCACAGCAGCTGCATCTCTGCTCCAACACAAGCATCCACCCGAGCAGCAGCCATTCCCAAGCCAGATTCCCCAGCAAAGCTCCAGCTCCTGCTTAAAATGAGACTGTTGGGGATAAAAGGAAGAGGTAGAGTCTCCATGGTGGGTGCTGGAGGCTTTGGCGATAAGGCGGGGGATACTTCTAAGCTTGTCTCCACAAACATAAGGATTAGCAATTTACTTCCCTTAGAAACAAAATCCAGGATTTCAGCATGATCACAGGCTTGGAAAGAAAAATAAACATCATGAAACTGGGAAAAGGAGGAGGACAAGAACAGAGCAAGCAGGCGGCTCGAGGAAAACTGAAGTGCTTCTTAAATTGGAATGAGAAATGCACCAAAGTCAGAATTGAAATATTGGTAGCTCTGAACACCACCGACCCTGAGGCTTCTCACACCAACCTCTTATCAGTGACAGTGCTATGAACATTAAGGGAAGCCTTTCCAATAATGTGCATGAGAAAAAGCCCGTTTGTTTAATGCAACAGAGCACATAATGCATTAATTACCTACTGAGTTGGAAAAGTGATGTTGAAAACATGCTTGAGTTAAAGCAAACGGAGGGTTTCAGCTAAGCCCATTATATCCACTGGCTTTGCTGGGGCTTTGGTGCATAACAGCCTTTGAGAGCAAACCTCTGCACAATTCACAGCAGATGGGGCAGCACAGAAAACCTCCCAAAACCCACAGAGAGCAGCTCCCACACAGCCCACGGCTGTACTATCCACTCATAACACCAGGCCAGGCTCCCCCATCACACAGGGGATGCTGCCGAGCCCAGCATCTCCTCCTGATGCTGTCTCATCCGCCCTCAGGCACCCTAAAACCTGCCCAGTCCTGGAGCACACCAGCGATCCCCCCTCAGCCAGGGCTAATCTCAACCTGTCACGCTCAGGACTAACAAACTGGCCTCTTGGAGAAGGCATAATCCACCCATGTGCTCTGCCCTGCCACTGTAAAGGCACCAGAGAGCAATTTTGTGCTTAAGTGGCTGTAGCCATTAATAATTAGCACATCAGAACTTCAAAGGGTGATGCTGGCCTCCACAATACGGACTCAGCACACCCAGGGGTGGTGGTGGGGAGAGCTCATCCTCGATGCTCCCTTTTCCCAAGTGAGAACTTGGAAGCACAGGGGTGAGGGCAGCTCATGGGAGCACATGGATTAGACACAAAATTCCCCAGACTTCCATCCCTGACAGTTCCAATGGCAGAAGACATGGAGGATGTTATGTAAGCATCCTACATGGAATCTGGGAGCATCCCAAAGCCACTGCTAAACCAGCCACCCCACGCACTTGTCACTCTGCCTGCAGGAGCAGGATGCTCTTGAAGCCATTGGAGCCCAGGGTGAGAGACACAGTGCCAGGGGATACTAATGGATACCAATGGAAACAAGCAGAACACAGGGGGCAGAAGGGGAAAGGTGCTGGAGGAAGCTTGGGATGTGTATGTGGATCCCCTGCTTGGCACCCAGAGGCTCGCACTGTGCTGCACTGAGTTGCTCAGTCCATTCTGTCTGATCATGGCACAAAAGAAGAAATTGCTTTTGCTTTAAGAACACTCAACTCATCCCACCTTTAACAGCAATTCCCAATCTTAACCCATTCTGTTACTTCTAGAAAAAGCAAAGAGAGAGACCTCAACAGAAAAAAGCAAATGAAAGTCTGAAAAACAAGTGACTTCAGATCTTTAGTTGATTTTATTTCTAACCAAATGAAAAAAGTTGATTAATCCCCTTGTTCAGACTAATAACACTACCAGAACAACAGACTGCATCCCGTTCACATCAGAGGAAGCTCAACGTACTTAAGCCAAACATCTTCCAGGCAGAGAAAAAAATAAATATAAAACAGGAAAGAATCAGTGCTACAGTATTTGCATGTATCTGAAGATAAAGCTTTGGAACTGCAGAGTAAAGCCAAGTTCTCCAGTAAAATAAGTGGACAAAACTCCATCCTTGGACTCCAGCACAGTTTTGTCTATTTAATCTACAGGTAAACTGAAGTCTCAGCTTTGAAGAGCACCAGTGTTTCACCTCCCAGCAAGTGACCAGTGCTGTCAGTGCATGCTACACCCAGGAGCTTCACCCGAGAGCACAGCCCTCCCATCCACCCTTCACCTCTCTCCTCCTTACACCCTACATTGATAACTCCATTTATTCCTGTTGCCATAGCATCTTCCTCAGCTCTGTATAAGCCCCGACCACCACAGGGGCAGGATGAGGCCTCGCACAGGCTGCATTGAGACAGGCACATCATTCCCAGCACGGATGAAGCTGGTGGCTCGTTTCTGCCCTTGCACAGCCATCAGATACCGTGTGAGTACCCCAGCACCCACTGAGCTGCAAATGCACCTCCTGACACAGGTAAGAACACGGGCTCTGGTGACACCAAGTCATCACCAACCCTGCTCTCTCTCTGCTGCCAGCATGTCGAGGTAAGACACCGGGGACGCTTGATGGTTGTGGAACAACTCGACCTACGAAGTCCCATCGGGGGATGCCCGAGGCCAGCATCCACCCTGCTGGACACTGTCTGCATACAGGGTGATGGGAAGGACCTGTCTTCATCTCCTCCCCCGGGATCACAGTGCATGCCAGGGACCACTGCCTGAAGGACGCTTCGGGTAGCCGGGGCCAGCACCTGTTCCCCAAAAGCGCCGGTAACAGCGCCGGCAAGGCGCGGGCTAGGCACGGCTGCCCCTCCAGACGGCATGCCAGGGTCGGCACAGCCGCGGCAGCCGCGCACCCGGCCCCGCGGGGAGCCCGGAGCCGGGCGATGCTCCGGGGGTCCCGCAGCGCGGAGATCCCTTCGCTCACGCCGCACGGGGGGCCCGGGGAGCCGCCGCCGCCCCGTCCCCGACCGCGCCTTTGTCCGCCCGGCGCAGGATGGGGCGCAGCCCCGT
>WAAG01087202.1:0-13798 GCA_013390105.1 Tichodroma muraria | reverse complement strand
CTTTTGTTTGTGATAAAGGGCAGGAACTTTTTTGTTCACAGACCAGGAAGCATTAGCTGAAGGTTCTTGGGTCATGGGACAAATTCTCATTCCATAAGTACAAATCTCACATGGCTTCTAGTAAAAAGAAGTTATGAAGGACATTTTAGCCAGAATTTGGATTTAACTATTCTTAATGTGCAAGTGATTTCTTTCTCTAAAAGTCCTGGTTTGAGAAAGTACTTGATTATGCTTCGTCTTTAAACCTAGATATTGAATACTGACCCCCCAGGTACTTAAAATGAGATTTATACTCTAATACCCTGCTGAGCCAGAGCTTTGAAATTAAATATTCCTAAGGAAATAAATTCTCAGCTGGTGTGAATGAGCAGCATTCCACATAACCTCAAGTCAATAAAGCTGTGTGTTTTATGTCTGTGGAGAGTAGACTGTTAGAAGATCGTGATTGGCTTTTCAACACTTTGGGGATTTTGAAAACTGTTAACACATTTCTTTTCCCTTCTCTAGTCATCTAAAGAATTGAATAAAAGGTACATGAAGTATGGGCTAAGTGCACTGTAGTGAGTACTAGGCCTAGCATGCTGGATGCTTCATTTAGTGTTTGCGAGCTTTGAAAACACACCGCTAGTAATCAGAGCAACATTCATAAACCTTGCAAATAACGAAACTTAGAAAAGTGGCTTCGTACTTGTTGCTGTAACTGACTGGTTTTGAAGTGTTTTGCACATGTTCTGTGATACATTGATTAAACAAATAGCACAATAAAACATCAGCTCAATTTTAAATCTCTACCCAGACATTTTTAAACATGCTCCTTGTAGTTATTACTATACATACATATACAACAACCATTGTCACCATGCTTCCACCTTTTAGACTGATCAGACATATCACTGATACGTTTCTTTTTTCACTAGTCTGGTTCTGTATCAGCCTCTGAAAGGCTGTAACACAAAGCAACGCAGGTAGTTTGACTATGTTTCTGAGCACAACTCCAGAAAAATGAGATTAAGTAGATTTCAAAACCTGACTAGGAGACTACGAGCTGATGTTTTCCTATGGCTTTACATCTGCACTGCCTGATCCAGGGTGTGTCAGAGGGCTGGTGCCTCATCATAACTGCATCATGGTCTACCTGTACACACCAGTAAATGCATACAATCACAAACAGTTCTCTGCCATGTGGGATTTTCTCAAGGGAGTTACTTTGGTGAGTCCTGTACTTTATGAGAGAAGTGTTCAACCATCAGCCCATATTCCCCAACATAATTTTCTTGGGTAAAGGGAAAACATTCAGAGCAGCTGGCTGCAGGCTTCTCCTGTGCAAGCCCCCAGAACTGCAGTGCCCAGCCCACCACCCCTGACTTTCCCCAGAGGATTTGGGCACTGTGCAGTGCATATCAAACATACCCTTGTCCGTGCTGCCTCAGCCATCACAGGGATATGTGTGCTGACAGGACTGGGGTATAACAGTGACACCAGGGTTTCAGTTTGCAGTCAAATTACAACCCCAGGAGAGCGATCTGAAGAGAATGTGCCAAACACCCCTTCAAGGTTTCTATTAATCTCCAGAATTAGAACTATAAATCTGGACTCACCTGTTGCAAGTCAAACTGTCTGGCCACATATCTGCATTTAGTTTATTGCATGAGATTCAAGCAGGTAAAATGGGACAGAACAATTTTCCAAGGCTTTCTGTCCACTTGATCTTTACATTTTACTTACACAATAAATTTATTCTGTTTGATGCATGGGCTTGGTTATTACCTTAGTCTGATAATACCTGTCTGCCTAAAATGGGTTAAGAACAAGTCTATTTAACAATGCATGTTTTTCTAAAGAAAGTGTATTTTACATTTGTTGTGCTTTGTTAAGATTATGCATAATTAACCACTTCAGTGACTGAAAAAAATGAAGGGGAGAAATATAAAATTCAGATGCCTTGAAAAAAAAAATTTCTTCCATTTTCTTGAGGCTGCTTCTGTCCCAGGGTTAAAAATGTTTTGGGTTTTTTTCATATAATGAACCTAGCAAATACAGGCTAATTAAGTGGAATCTATCTCCCCCCTCATGTTTTTTGGCTTGCCACAAGCAGCTGCTTTAGATTACATCTCAGGAGTCAGATGCTGTAGTTAGCTCTGAGGTTTGTAACCTTTAAAGGCACTGCATTAGCAAGCCCAAACGCCTGTGTTCTCGAGAAACTTGCTGAGAACTTCCACATCTTCACATTCTCATGGGTTAAGTGTAAAGAGACCATGTGCACTCTCACTGTGCTCCTGATTCAAAACTGCAGTACGGTCTAAATGTTCAAAATCAGGGAGACAGCTTCTCCTTGCATGCTGTCCTCAGGTTCCCAGGGAATATTCAGAGAAGCATATGTCACTTGGATTTTGCTTCTGGCCTTTGGAAAACTGTGCAATACCACAAGGGATTTATATGGACAGATATGTGTTTTCTTCCAATTAGGTTACTTTCTGCAATGGATACCACTCTCTCTTTAGAGAAGGTGCCCAGTGCTTTTTCACTGTTTGAGCACTATGCAGACAGTCCAGGACAAAGCAATCAACACTCCTTACAACACGTGGCTGGTAAGAAACTCTGGATATTATCTTCACAAAAGCTAACATTTTGGCAATACTTTGGACATTTCAGGAAGCTAAAAATAGAATCTATTTGAGAAATGTAGATTTGCAAACCATGTAATTAGCAATCAGAGTTGAATGTAAAATGAAGTTTAATTGTGCACAAGTGTTTGGCTTATGGTAGGTACTGTAAGATGAGCAAGAGGGAGAAGTGCTAAATTGGGGGATTCTTGCATCATTTCAGACATCTGTACCTCAGACAAGCTGAAGGTCTCAATCTGTAAATCTCCCAGGGCTAAAAAAGTTGCTTCTCCTTGCATGCAAAGATAGAAGTAATCAGAGGGTCTCCTGAGCTCTCTTCCTCTGAGGGTGGCAGCCCCAGAAGGCTTGGTGTGGGAATAAGATCAGGGTTGATGGCTGAGGTCCCTGGACTTGTCACAAGTGAAAGGAGGCACCTGAAACCCCCAAAGGATGTGAAGGGAAAGTGGTTAGCTATAGCTAGAAACAGCTTCTGCCTGGCAGGGTAGTAGTAAAAAATAGCACATGAGAAAGGGGGTTACTTAATCTCTGTTTGATATTTCATGTCCTTTAAAATGCCTGATTGGACTTTCTGCCCTGCCTGTATATATAGGTGTATTATCTAGATCTGGACAACTGTCAATGAAGATCTTGTCAGCACCATTTTATGGATTCATTTTCTTCATAATGAGACCACACTCCAGGGTTTCTTTTTCAAGAGAACAGTGGTTTAGGGATCTCGTATCTCACTGTCATGCTTTGTGGCCTCCCATTCATCATCACATGCACCATTGCCATCACAGTCACTCCCTGCATTTTGAAGGGAAGCCCCTTTCTCTTGAGTTTGGTCCCTGAGCACTGAAACTAGAGCATTAGATTCCCTAAGGCGTTTTGTTCACTGGCTGGATTTTCAAGATTAATGGGACACTGGAGAAGTGCCCACCTTATGCAGACTCTCTGGTGTCTAAGAAGGGCCGAGTACACTTAGCAGTGTCAGAATGGGGAGATTGTATCTTTCTTCCACACCACTGCTTTTATTAGACTTAGAGGAACTCAAATGTATCTGAGATGTTAATGTCCTTGTCAGATGTGTAGGAATTTGCCTGTGGCATTGAAGCTTCTCAGATGAAGCTGGACAGACATCTGTGCATGCAGCATTATCGCAGTGTCATTTTTTAGGAAGTCAAATAAAAAGACCATTTTTGTAACTCACTCTGCCAGTTAACTTGCTGGTGTAAATGTGCTGTATGCCTTGGCTTAGTTCCTAAACTTTCTCTTGCAGTCCTGTGGGAGCAACCGTTCATTCCTTCTAGGCTGCTGCCTACTGGCAAGGTCATACAGGAGGACAGAGCCACATATTTCTTTTTCCCACAAGCCACTCCAACATTTATTTCCCTAAACTGCTGAAGTCTGCTTTCTGGGTTAGTTTGCATTAGCTACTGTGTTTGCTGGCTCCAGACCAGTTTGCATTGACAAACTGCAAATGAATAATTGTCCACAGTAAGAGATCTTCAAAGCTCCTTATCCTTTACGCTTTCTTAATCTCTAACATACCTAGTTTTCTGTATTCACTTTTACTGCAAAGTATTTCAACTGCTATCATGATTTTTACTTTGGCAAGCAAAAAAAATGGTGTGTTTTTTCTTATTTGTTTGATAGTTTGTTTTTCCAAGGTTACAACCTTCCTGAAGGAAAATAGTTACACGTATACATGAAACTTGATTTGGAACTGAATGGCTTGAATGCATAATTTATCACATACTGGGGACCATTTTCAGACACTTGGAATTTTATTTGACTAAAGCCATATGATGAAATGCATATGAATGTGCCAGATTTCTTCAATCTATGTATTTTCTTTCAGAAAGAATCTTGTTTTACTGAACAATTTCATAGAACATTATTTTCACCCCTGCAGAAGCATCTTTCCTTCAAAATGCCCTCCATTTCCAAATTTTCCTTATCCACTAATGAAAACCCCTTTTCCCTCAAATTCTTCCTTCTTTCATGTAATCCATTTCCATTCATAAATGCATTAGCACATAAAAAATCCCTTGCCGCATACTGTTGAGCAGACTGGAACCAAGTTNAGAGTGGGAATAAATAAAAAAATTAAAAATAATTATTTCCAAAACCCACTGCATGTCCTGGCCTTTTATACTGGAAGGCAAGGACCTTTGCTGATTGTAAAAAATAGAGTCACAGATAGAATGTATCTGCTCTCCTTCTTCAAGTACACAATGCCGAGGAAAACACATGCATTACTGTGGAGATTACATAGCATGACGGAAAATTTCCTTACACCACAGGACTTTAATGAAAACTGAACTGATGAGAACATATGCCACTTTTCTGTTGAAAAATGTCTTTTAGTCAAACCCATATTGCAAATACCTCATTTTTTGATTAAAATTCATTTAAAACAGGACCACTTAAAAGAGGACAATGCATAAATGATCTGTTTCTGAAGAGAATAGTTCAGCTTCTTGTTTTGAAATTGCTTCCGTTCAAATTGTTTCATATTATGCAAAAGGAAATTAGAAATCAAATGTTTCTCAATGTTCTGAACTGAATTTTGATCTATGATTTTTTTTCTGAAGTTTCATTCAGTAAACTAGCTTCTGTTCAGATTTGGCATAATAATAAATGTTGCAACTGTGGGGTTTCTGTGATCAAAAATAGTGGTTTCTAGGCAACTTCATGGGGAAAAAAATGGTTTTCCTACCATGTCCACTGAAAGGAAGTATTTTCCTAACGATGATAAATTTCTTAATTGCCAACTCTATATGCAGTCAAAAGACAAAATGAGGATTGTTTTTAGCAATAAGAAGGATAATTTTTTTTTTCAGTAGGAAGCAGATGTAATGCTACTGTACTGGTAGCTCTCTGTATAAATCATAAGGAAACAGCCAGCATCTGCATTTGCCTTGTTCATGCCACAGGGGATCATCATCATTACTGTGGAGATAACTGAAAAGAAAGCTAAAGCTTTCTGCTGAGATTCTAAGAGAATTCATGAAATATGGAAATTTTCTGGGTGAAGAAATAGAACCATGTATTTTCGTTCCCTGCAATCACTTTAACAATTACCATCTTTTGGGGCTTTTTGCTTCTTTCTTTCCCCTCCCTCTCTTCTATGACATAATCACAGAGGCGAACAATATCTCATCTGGGGCTGGATCTGTGTCAATCAGGAGACAAAAGTTTGTGTGAAAGCTGGGGAGCCTTAGAAATCTTTGAAGCACTTTGTGAGGAATGATCCTGGTAGCCCCTGGGGTTCAGGTGTTCAGGCAGAGTTCACGTTCACCTGCAGACCAATATTTCTCAGTCCCCTGGGTTTGTGGGGAAATGACCGTGGCAGGAAGGAGTACCAAGCTGTGCCTGTGCAGTAGGAGTCCACCCCAGAGCAGGAAGGAGTACCTGAGAGTGCAGGGAGCCTCCTGCTCCCCAGTGCAGTCAGAGCCCTCTCTGCCTGAAGCGCACTGACACACTGCATGGGTCCCCTCCGGCTGTGGCAGGTCCTTTCCGCTGCCCACGTTCCCAGGATCAGTACACGTCTCTCTGGAGGAGGGTGTAGGCGCATGCTTTTGTTGGGTTTGGGTGGCCNCTGAGCAGATACTTTTTTCTGTTCCTGGTTTATGAGGATCTGTTGCTCTAAAACTGCACCAGCATTCTGTACTTCCTGCTGTACTTGCTCCGTGGAAATAAGCAATTGGGTTGACTCATGAATCTATAGGTAATTTGGCTGAAAACACAGGAGCGTGTATAACAATGGGAGGCTTTCCTCTCAGTCCCACAGACACCGACTGTCATACCTCAGGAGCCAAACTCAGCCACCAGCACCTCCATTGCTGTCTACTGGGCTGTGAATGACGGGGATACCATCGACTGCTTCCAGGTCCACTGTATGGAGGAGCTGCAAGCCGGCAAAAGCACAGGGGGTGCGTAAGATCTTGCCCTTTCTACCTGGCCTGGGGTAAGCAGATGGGAGGATGAGCTGCAGGGGAGTGCCCAGGACATGGGAAGAAGAATGGCTGAGAAGACATCATGTATAGAACTAAAGATAGGCAATAGTGGGGGAGATCGTGAGGAAGATGCTATTTCTTCTCCTCCCCTCTGTCCCCACAAATGCAAGATAATATCACAGTCTGTAAAGTCAAGGGTATTTGTTTTCACCTGCTAAAGTGCATTTTCATGAAGAGGCTTGACCAGAGAGAGGTTTGTCCATGCTGCCCCATTTTTACCCAAGGGGACTGCAGACAGAGCTCCCAAGGGGACAGGTTTCATTATGTTTTCAGGACTCTGCACGTGCTTCAGAAATATGTCCTCATTGAAAAAGCATTAGGGAAAGGTAGTCAGTATTTCCACATGTAGACAAAGATTTTTTTTCAAAATATTTCAAACGTTAAATATTGAAATTTAATAAAGGAGGTTGAAATGCTCATTCATTAAATGCTCAAAGTAGAATAAAAAGTGACTTTCAGTGACCAGGCTCTGCACAAATCCATGTATGGATATATGTGCAGGCTTAAAGGATGTTACAGGCTTTTTGTTATTTGTAATACACAGCTAATTGTTATATAGTTCATTATGAGGAATTGTTGTTATAGGGTGGTGACACTAGCTTTGGTAACTGCTGGTTGCATGTCCCAAACCTGCAGTCCAGTAAGACTGAGGGCCATAATCTCCACTTGCCGTGAATGGAATTTGTGTACTCTCAACTCAAGGGCATGTCAAAAACTTTCTATCAGAGTGAAATATGGACATCTTAGCTAGTAATAATTTCTGGATTTTTATTTTAATTGGCTGCTTTTAATATGTCATTTGAGAGGCTTAGTTGTAAGCCCTATCAGTGCAGACATGAGTGTGAGGTCCCGTGCATGTGTGTGTTCTCTCAGCCTTAGTGGAAGAGTACAGAGTGACAGTGAAAGAGAGCCACTGCATTCTGGAGGACCTGGAGCCAGACTGCTGCTACAGTGTGTGGGTCATGGCTGTGAATGGCACAGGCTGCAGTTTACCCAGTGAAAAAGCCATTTTTAAAACAGGTATGTACATTTTTTGTCGTTTGATTATACAAGTTTCAGGTCTTTCGACCAATTTAGTTTGCAGTGTTACTGACACAGAAGAAACTGCTTCATTTAGCCCATCGGCAGATAGCAGGCAGATCACAGTCATTCCCCTGTTCACTAAGAGAGAGTGGCATAATTGCCCCTGAGTGGAAACTTGAAGGCATTCAAACTTGAAGATGTTTCCAGTGTTGGGCCACATGGCTGCAGCATCAGGCCAGCACATTATGTATTTATCTTCTGAGTGTGTTGCAGTGCTTCATGGAAGCTCTGGGAAAGCCACCTGGCTGCTCCCTCTTCTGCCCACAGTGGAGGAGATGGCTGCATGCTTTGCCTCTCTCCCATCCACCTGAATACATCAATGTTGCGTTGATTTAAGGCATTAATTTTTCAAGGGAAGGACTGCTTTACTGGGGTTACGTGCTGTGTCTTGCTCAGTGGGACACAAATCTCAGGTGTGCCTGAGAGGCTCTGCTGTTGTTTAAGTAGTATAAATTGAGATGAGTAACTAGATGAGTATTGCTTATGAGCTTCATTTGACTGATTAATTTTTCTAAGCATTAATTTCTTTAATAATTTGTATTGACAAAACTATTCCTTCTTGAATTACAAGCAAGGAGAAGCATCCTTGTGTTTGAGGCCCTCCTGTCAGACAAATTTTTCAGTGCTGCAGGATAAAAACAATTATTCCATTCCTGCAGTCACGAATACAGGCAAGGATATCTAACAATTTCATAGTAAAAAATTCTGCACCACACTGAGTTTCTTGTCGAAATCACTGGGCAGCAGCCACAGCTTTGACGCTTTTGCTTTATCTACTAGACCTCAAATATGTTGATAATTCTCCCTGATACTTAATCTGTGATTTACATTTTAACAAAGGTTATTTTCCAGAGAACTCAAAGGGGAAATTCAAATTATTGGCCTCAGCAATGCAGCTGTGAACATGATGCAGATTTTCTGCCAAATGCACAAATAGTTATGTTATTGGTAGCAAATAAATCATAATTTTAAAAGGGGGTTTCACCCTTCTGAAACCATTATTTTAAGAAATCTCTTTGTCTTTTGGTGTCAGGCTCACCATACTTTTTCCTAAAAATTGAATCATTCTAAGAAAAGTTAATTTATATGAATCTTTAATGGCTTTCTTCAGCCTGTTTCTTTAAGAAAACAAATAAACTGGGTAAAATGTGGGCTTATTAAACACCTTCCCTCAAAGGTCAGTTGAAGTCCCTCTGGAGTGATTGAGCCCCAGACGGACTTTTGGGGACTGCTGAGGACTGGCTGATGCAAAATTGCTGCATCTCTTCAACACCAAGGGCAGAAAGATGAGCACCAGTAATGGAAGCCAGTTATTCAGTGGGAGTCCAACTGCTTTGATATAAAATATTTCAATTCTTCAAGTAGCCCAATGAACTCAGAAGCAAGAATGTAGAGTTTATTTTCAGTAATTCAGATTGAAAATTCCCACATACGAGAAAATAATTTGCTGGTATATGCAGTTATAGGAATATACACCTTAATAGCTGAACAAAGCAGAGACTCTTCCAGTTGCTGGGAACGCCCACAACATTTCTCTGTTGGCACAGCACCCGTGGGGGTGCCAGTGTAGCCTGGAGAGTTGTGAGGAATGCAGGTAGATGCTGCTGCAGCCTCCCCCCAGAACCCCTTGACTCACGCTCCTCCACCTCCCAGACTCACAGCTTGTCCTTCCCTCCGCTGAGGAACTTCCTGTTTCCAAACAGTATTTTCTGTGAAGAGATGATGCTGAAGGCAGGAAGCATCCCTCTATCCCCCTGACCCCGCCCCCACAACTGATCTGGTGATCCCTCCTTGCAGTCCGAAAGACACAGAAGTGAACACACCTTCTGGTGTTGCTCAAAACCTGCGTTACTCTCACCCTGTTGGCTCTTTACCTCTTATACAATCACTTACACGAGTTCCAGAATATTACAATGAAACTAGATTATGTATTCTAGCTGCAGTTAATTTGTTAAAAAAATCTCACAAGCACAGTAACAGCATTTTCTGGTATGCTCATTTCAGCTACTCTTTAAACAGATATTTTCAAATTACAGTAAAAAAAGCTTAATGTCTTGTGACATACTGTTTACACATACACACATATAGGTATGTGTGTAAGATGCTGAATGTAGGTATTAGGGGATTCAGCAATTAATTTTTCGTTCTTTAGCAAGATTCATTTAGAGACAGACAATAATCAAATTTACCAGAAGAGAATTAAGGAACTGTTGCTAAGGAAGCTACAAAGAGGTATTATCAGATGATGTTCTATCCCACAAATTCATTGTTCTGCTGAATACATACATTATCTGTTCCTGTAGTAAAACATAAAGTAAATCTTAACCTGAACTGCTAACCTCCTGATTGTCACTAAACCAGGAAACTGTTAAATACCTGTGGGTGTTTTCCTTTGCTTGTCTAGTAAAAGCAAATATTTTTTCTTAAAAAATCGAAGGCTTCTGGAATGTTTCCTGTAGTTCTATTAGATTGTCTTGTCATGAAATCATCTAATCTCTACTTTTGTCTTAGGCTTCCTATTTGGAACCCCAAAAGTAAAATTAATTTTTGTTGGTTTTTTTGTTGTTGTTTTTTTTTTTTAAGTTAGTACCCTTTCTTTTACAATTGGCATTAGGACTGTTTATGTGTGTTTCACAATAGGTCGTAAGGTGTTTTCTGTTGCTATTTCCCAGAATGGGAAAAAGCAAGAGAATACAACTGATCCATTTTTAGCCTACAGTTGAATGTGCAGTTTCACACAATAGCTTTTGATTACTTGCAGCTAGTGCATTATTTTATATTCCGTTTTCTGTATTGCAGTTGGGCCTGTAGCTCTTACACAGAATCTCTAAAAAGGGAGAAATTACAGGACCAAATTCTAGCATTGCAAAAATAACCAGGACATAATTAAACAGAAAGTCAGCATCTCCCTGTCATTTCTGCAGCAACACGTTCGTTTCTGATGCAGTTCATGCAGGGACTGCTGAGGACAGGATTGAGGTGATGCAGGGGGAGCTGTGGGCAGTGCTGCTTCGGTGCTCTGCTCCTTGCAGACTGGCAGAAATGAGGAAACACTTCTTGAGGAAAGGCGTAAAGATTTGCCATTCCAAGGATGTGACAAACGCACAGCTATTCACAGTGACTTTCCCAGCACGTTTTTATTGCTTGTTTTCTCTGTAATGTACCCCTCTGCCACTCAAATACAAACAAGCAAAAGATCACTTGCTGGATGGGCACAATCTATCGCGTGGGTTTTCAAGGAGGTGACTGCTCCGTCCCCTCCAAAGACGCCCCTGGGGCACCCTCCCCGCAGCACAGCTAACGCGTCCTTGTGTCCCCAGCGCCCGCCGTGCCCACCATCAAGGCCGAGGACTGCACGGTGTGCTGGGACACAGCCACCGTCCGCTGGCGCGCCGCACCCGCCTCCGCCGAGTCCTTCGTCGTGGAGTACTGCCGGCAGCCCTCGGCGGAAGGAGAAGGTCTCAGGTCAGTGCCGCGCCCAGCCAAGCCCCCGCTCGGATTAGGCAGGCGCTAGTGACGGCGCGCCGCAGCAGGCGGGGGTTATTCTGCCTGCGGCCACGCGGGGAAGGATCTGCTGCTGGGTGCTGGGATTAGTGCCTGCCCCTTAAACTTTTATGAGTTTAAGGGGCAGGCACTAATCTGTGAGATTAGGCTGAGGCATAAAAATACTTCCTTTTCATTCTGCTTAACTGGACAATCGCTTTCGTTTGGGGCCAAAACCGTGGAGATGTTGTGCTGTCTGCAATCAGCCAGAAGTGTCGGGGCTGTGCCGGGCGGGGAAGCGATCGCGGCCCCGGGGCAAGGCAGAGCCGGGCAGCTCCACGGAAAGGCACGGAGTGATGGAGGAGCACGGCCCAGTTTGCTCTTCGCTTTGCGGAGAGCAAGACAGAAGTCATCTCTGGGCATAGCAGGGGTGGTATGGGTATCTCGGTAATCCTGGTGACCCGTCTGTGCTGTCTGGACGTGCCTGCAGAGGCCTCTCAACGCACAGCTGAGCTCAGTGCTGCCGGGCTGTGCAGGCGTGCCACAGGGTTCCAAGAGCAGCTTTGAAATTCGGGGTAGTGGCTGTTACTTGCAGGCCCTCTCTGGTTTCACCTATGCTAAGCCTGTGCTGCATAGAGAAGAGGACAGGGAGGGTTGTTCACAACCTAAGCCGTTGTCCCGACACAGAGAAAATTGTTGCAGAATCATAGAATTTTAGAATAGCCTCGGCTGGAAGAGACCTTTAAAGACCACTTAGTTCCAACCCCTCAGCTGCAGGCAGGGAACTACGTGGTGGTCTGTATGTCCTTAGGGCTTGGGGGTCTTTCTTTACTTTTTAAGAACAGTGACAATATTCCAGCAAAAAACAGTTGCAAAGGTCTGAAAAGTTTAGTGAACTGGAGAAGGGTGTGTTTTCATACAGGACCCTGTGGAAGAGCCTCAGGCCTGCTGAGGTTGTCTTTTTCACCTCCTGAGAAGCCTGATTAAGGTCTTCACCTATGGGCTAGTTCACGTGGGCATCATGGAGATGGGGTAGAGAGGGAAGAGCTCCATGAAGAGGAGGGAAGGGCTTCATGCCCTGCAGTCAAAATTAGTTAAGTGGACTGAAGTGTTCATAGCTTTGTAGGAGAGAAGTACAACTGAAAATGTGAATGCCTTGCTCCTTACAAAAGTAGGCTGAAAACTGACATTAAAAATTTCTGTGTGGGTGGGAGACTTTTTATGATGCAGTACCAGTGTGCTGCATTACTGCAATCAAGGGGAGGTCTCGCCCAGTCCTCCTGCCTCACAGAGGGGCTTGCTCTGTTTTGTACATATTTCATGAGGCCATCAGGTCCCTGTCAACCTGCCAAAGTCACTGTTGGTCAAAGATAATGGAGCAGCTCCAGAAACATATGCTGGTTGTTTGTCCTCAAGTTTCTGTGCTGTTATCTGAAATTGACTTTTTTTTCTCAAAACTAAACTGGAAACTGTGCTGATTTCTGTAATCCATGAGCAAGGTGTTGATAACACCAAGTGTTTGCTTGTGTGGTGACAAATGTGGCAAAAGGTTCCAGAACAGATCCCTTTGCCTTCTCGAATGACCTTGTGTAAAATCAAACGTGTTTATAATTATACTGAGTCACATTTGACTTTTTGGCCTCCCTGTCAGCAGAAGCTGGCCTTTAACTGTGACAAGTGTGAAAACTTTCCACAGGACAAAATAATGAATTTTCTCAGAATTGCTATAGTTTAAAATTCTCTGTGGAAGAGCACTGACCTCTTTTTGTGTGTCAGAGACAATGTTTTGCCACTTACTTCCCCTGAAAACTGTTGCCCTTTTTCCTAAATCAACACCCTTAGAATAACATGGAAATCTTCTGCAGTGTCACAAGTTGTTATAGTGATGGATAATTTTTTTTTAAAGATTTCTGTTTAAGATTTTACATAAAGTTGAAGGGAAAAAAGCCCACTGGTAGATGGAGAACTTAGCCTGTATCACTCATATCCAAGGCCCCCAAAGGTGCAATTTAGAATTAGAAATCAACTTGAATAGAAGTCAATCAACTTGACTAGAAGCCAAGTATCTATATAAAGTAGAATAAAACTCTGACTCTATGTACACACAGAATTTTGGTCTCAAATCTTGTAGATTCTTCTGGGATTTTTTTCCTTGAAAGCTTGGAGTTTGTCCTTTGCCATTTTCCTGAGCAACATGCATCTTGGGGATCAGCCAAATGTGGAGCCCTCTCATAGACAGCCTGTACCTTTTGTGCTTGCAGCAGCCCTGGAGCTAAGCAATTTCCCAGTCCCTGGGTGGGAGTTCAAACGCATTTCTCAGCAGCCCTAGAAGGTTTATTCATTTGCTGCTGTGGGCACAGTGTGAAAGCAGAGGTCAGGGAAGAACATTCAAGAAAAGTTCTGGAGAAGGCAGCATGGTCCCATCCCGTAAGGCTGCTTTCACAGATTCCATTCTGGAAGCTCACCCAAGATAAAGGATACTGCCAAAGGAGCAAGCAGGGAGAAAGGCCCTTGTTGAACAGCTAGAGACATGTGGTTTAAGTCAGCCCCATGTAAACTTCAGCATGCCACAGAATCACAGTATAGTTGAGGTTGGAAGGGACCTTT
>WAAG01087199.1:0-11123 GCA_013390105.1 Tichodroma muraria | reverse complement strand
CGGTGTTTAGGGTGACGGTGTTTTGGGGTGACAGCGTTTGGGGTGACGGTGTTTAGAGTGGCAGCATTTTGGGGTCCCACCAGCAGCTCTGTGTGTCCTGGGGAAGCCCCTGGGGGAGATAAAATCCACCCCCGGTGTCTCAGATGCTTGCTGCCTGTTTGCATCCCGTTCCTGAGGCTCTGGGGTTGCTCTGGTGCTGCTGTGACGTTCCCACCCCGTTTTCCAGGCCAGCCTGCGCACGCCCGAGCTCACCTGGGAGCGGGTGCGGTCCCAGGTGGATCACGTCATCTGGCCGGACGGGAAGAGGATCGTGCTGCTGGCAGAGGTGAGAGGAGCAGCAGGGACTGCAGCTGAGGGGTCCCTCTGGCTGGAATTTGGCTCAGGGAATCACGGGAATGTTGAGGTTGGAAAACATCTCCGAGTCCATCGAGTCCAACCATTCCCAGCACTGACAAAGCCACCACGTCCCCAAGTGCCACACGCACAGGGCTTTGAAATTCCTGCAGGGATGGGGACTCCAAACCTCCCATGCCAGGGCTGCACAAACCTTTCCATGGAGGAATTTTCCCTAAAATCCACCCTGAGGCTGCCCTGCCCAGCCTGAGGCCATTCCCTCTGCTCCTGTCCCTGTTCCTGGAGCAGAGCCCAACCCCCCGGCTGTCCCCTCCTGCCAGGAGCTGGGCAGAGCCACAAGGGCCCTGCTGAGTTCCTGGGACTCCCCTGTTTTAATTTATCCCACTCCAGGCTATCTCCCACAGGGAGATTTCCACTTCCCAAGGGCAGCCACACCTTGGGGCTCGCTGCAGGTGACAAACAGCTGGGACACGTTGCTCCAGTGATTCCTGTCCCTCCTGTGGGGTCACCAACCGCGTTTGGTGTTGTGTTAACAAGCAGATTCTGCTTCCCAGGGCCGCCTGCTGAACCTGAGCTGCTCCACCGTCCCCACCTTCGTCCTGTCCATCACGGCCACCACACAGGTGAGGGGGGCTTGTGCTGGGCCGGGAGCTGGCCCTGCTCCGAGGGACAGCAGCCACTGACCCGAGTGTCCTGTCCGCAGGCCCTGGCTCTGATCGAGCTCTACAACGCTCCCGAGGGCCGCTACAAGCAGGACGTGTACCTGCTGCCTAAAAAAATGGGTAATTCCCGCTGCCTTCTCCTCCTGGGTGTTGGGCTGGAAGGGCTGGGGGGTGGCGCTGGGCCAGGCTGTGTCACTGTCACAGCTGGAGGTGGCCCTGGGCCCAGCTCAGGGGCTTCCAGCAGCTCCTTCCCACTGGCCCTGGGCTCGTTGCTGCTTTGCCGTCCCACCTGTGGAGAGCGGGGGATGGCTCCCAGCTCAGGGGGTGTCCCGTGGGGCCTCTGCCAGTGATGGGGCCTCTGCCCCGGGCAGCAGCTCCCCCAGCAGAGTCCCCTCCCGAGGACACGGCCACCCTGAGCACGCCTGGCCTGCCGGAAGGGGCTTTTTGGTGGCAGTTGGCGTTTTTGAGGCAAGGGTGGCTCGTCCCGATCTTGGGGTGAGGCGACGCCAACCGGACGTGGCAGGCGGGTTCTGCCTCAGCCCGGGGCACTCCTTGTGGCCTCCCTTCCCTGTGCTGACGAGGCCTGGACTCCTTGTCCCCCAGACGAGTACGTGGCCAGCCTGCACCTGCCCACGTTCGACGCGCACCTGACGGAGCTGACGGACGAGCAGGCCAAGTACCTGGGGCTCAACAAGAACGGACCCTTCAAACCCAACTACTACAGGTGCCCTCCCAGCCCTGTGCCCCTCCTGGTGCCCTCCCAGCCCTCTCCCCTCCTGCCCCAGCGTGGGGAACGTCTGTGGGGACAGAGGGGACGGGTTTTATCCCCACCCCTCCCCTGAGAAGATTCCAAGGGCTCTCTGCTCAGTCCCGGTGCAGAAGCAGGAAGGGGATGGTGCGGCTGGAGCCGTGACAGGAGCGTTGGCAGGGCAGGAGCCCTCTGTGCGTGGCTGCAGCTGTCACCCAGACGTGGCAGATGCCAGCGCGATGCCGCCGGCTCGGTGGCAGCTTTATTTTTAAAGTTTGACGGAGGATGAGGTGGCACAGAGCGGCCCCGGCCCCGGGGCTGCTCCCACGGGTTCAGCTCCACGGCTCCTTCCTGAGCATGGGCTGGGCAGATCCCCAAATAATCATCATTTTCAGTAGGAGCCCCTGGATTGCTTCCCTTTCCACATTTTTTAGCCAGCACTGCCATGAATTTCCAGTGTGAAAACAAAATGGTTTTGCACAAACGTGGATCTGCTTGGGAGGGTGAAGCCCAGATCCTTTTCCTGCAGGAAAAGGAATTTTTCTTGGCAGGCGGAGAGCACCAGAACACTCACAGTTTGGGGATTACTGGATTTTCCCAGATCTTGAGCTTTTTTTTCATGCAAAATCCTGGTGCTTCCCCATGGCTGTGGAGGAATTCCCTCTGGTTCAGTTCTCTGTGCCTGGTTTTGGTTCTGGCATGACCCAGCCTTGTCAGGAGTGAGATTTGTCCCTGGTTCTGGCATGGCCCAGCCTTGCGGGGAGTGAGGTTTGGCCGTGGTTTTGGTCTGGCCCAGCCTTGCGGGGAGTGAGGTTTGTCCCGTGCACGGAGAGGTCGGGATCTGTTGAGGGTCTCGGGGAGTTCCCTGCACTGAGGGGGAGCCACGACCCCTCAAACTTCCCGTGGGCACCTCGGATGCAGCGAGGACCGAGTCCCTTCCTCAACCAGTTCTGTCCTTGGCGTCTCCCCTTCCCAAAATCCACCGCGGTGATGCCGGGGCAGCTCCTCATCCCTTCCCCACTCACCAAACCCCGTTTTTCCTTCTTTCCCCAGATACTGAGTTCCTGCCGCCGCATCCCGAGGAATCGCAAGGAACAGCCACAACCACCCGAGTCTTTCTCAACTACTGTACAGGATGAAACCGCGCAAGCTTCCCACGCTAGAGCCGGGCTTGCTGCCATAGTCGACAGTGTGTTTTAGGTTATTTATTTATTAAATTAGAATACTGTTCATGTGGCCTCTGCCACTGGTGTTCGTCCTGCCGCAGGACTGGGAGACGCTGGATTTTCTTTCCGTTCCTTTCATTTTTCTCTTTGGGTTCGTTCTTTTTCGGGGCTGGGAGGACGGGGAAGGCGAGGAGGAAGCTGCTGGAATCGAGCCGTGGAATAGTCCCTTATCCCTGCTCACCCCCGCGCGCGGCGGGACCCGGCCCGGGAGTCGCTTTTGGTTTCCTCCGCGCCCCGGCGCTTCTCCAGCGGCACCGGATCCTGGCGGCCGGGGGGTCTCCGGCGGTTTGACAGCAAAGCCAAAACCCNACCGCCCGGAGCTGCGCCCGAGGGTCAGCGCCGGCCGGGGAGAGCCCCGAGCGCGCGGAGGAGCCGGCGCCGCTCCCCTGGCACAGCCCCGCGGCGTTTTCCTGCTGCTGTCGTTCCGAGTGCCAACCTCTCTTGGATCAACCAAAGTCGTGTTCCCGGCGGGGCCGGGGCGGCCCCGCCCGCCCGCGCTGCTGGAAGGGCCTCGCCCACCGATGCTGCTCACGCGCCCGGCCGCTCTTCCCACGCCAAGCGGAGCTCGCCGGCCGCCCAGCTGGGAGGACCCGGGTCCTTCTCCAGCTGGATTTCAGTCCTTTTTGGAAACGTTCGGAGTTTTGTTTTCTGGTCATATGTGAATCTGGAAATCCCCTTTGGAATGTACGAGGCGTCCGCCGGAGTGACCCCCAGGGATTCTGTGCGAGGGGAGAGGTCAGCGTCACTGAAACCCTTTGGTCACCCCGAATCTCGATGTGTGAGAGCTGACGGAGAATAAATTTGCCAGAGTTCCCTGTTTTATCCCAGGAAGTCCCACCTGGGCACAGCACAGCGTGACCCTTCCCAAGTGCCGGTGTCTGACCGGAGTCACTTCTGTCCCTCACGTGGAGAACATGATCCTTCTAAAATAAAACTGCCCAGCCCCGTGAGCACAGAAGCCTTTGTCCTCCCTGTTTGGTTCCCGAGTCTCTCATCGGCTGCAGATCCATGTTTTGTCCTCCTGAGCTTCTTTGCTATCATGGAGAACTTTTTTGTGGCAGCTCGTTCACGCACAAGGAAGGGAAAACGGAGGAATTACGGCCTCAAGTCCTTCCCACAGCTCTCAGGAGATTTGGAGTCAGGTTGGCCACGAGTCGCTCATCTCCAGAGCAAACGTTCCTATGTGCCGGCTTATTCTGAGTTTCTCTTTGAAATCTCTCAAAATCAGGAAGGAAACCCTTGAGAAGACCTTGAGGAAACCTCGAAAAAACCTTGAAGAGACCTTGGGAAGGCGTCAGGGCTTTGAGAAGGCCTTGAGGAGACCTTCAGGCTTTGAGAAGCTTCCACGTAGACTGATCGCTAACCACAGACTTGAAATGATCTCTGCTCGTTCATTTTACCCAGATCCCGAGGGGGTTTTGGGAAGAATCCCCTGAGCTATTTGAAACATCACCCCCTGGTCTTTCTCCCCAAGCTGGATCCTGGTCTGTGTCAGCCCCTGCTGTTCTCTGGCAGGGTGGGAGCTGCTCCTGGCCCAGGTGAGACGTAGCCGTGGGGTCACTGGGGCAGAGCAGCTTTGGGAAGAACGGGAATCTCATCCCAACCCAACCACAGCCACATCCCCCTGGAAAAGCCCCTTTCATCCCGACCCCTCTCAGCCCCGGAGCCGCGTCCCGCCCCGTGCCTGCTCTGCACAGCCCCGGATCCCTTCGTGCCCAGTTTTAACCCCTTTTACCTTCCAGGTAGATAGGAAGGGGGAAAAAAAAGGAAATATTAATACTAAACTGGCTTTTCCCACCTCGATTTTTAAAGCTCTTCTCCATGTTCTGCTTCTCCTGTGAAAGCTTTTTGGCTCGCTTGGCTTTTTTCCTAATCAACCTGGAATCATATCCTATGATCATCTCTAAATTAAACATGTAATGGGGTTTGGTTTCTTTTATCTTTTCTTTTTTTTTTTTTAATGTAACACATTTTTCAAGACTTAGGAAAAAGGAGATTTTAGGTAACACCAGCAAAATCGTATAAAGGAAATTAATTCAGTTCTGAACTTTAGAGCTAATAAGACAAAAGCCGTCATCAGCAGTGAGGAAACGAAAACGTCGCAACCGTAACATTTCAAAAGGATGTTTTAAATATTAATGTCTGAGTGATTGTATTAGATCAGCAATAAAGACTCTGTAATCTCAAAACACCAATAAAACAATGGAAAACTCAGCCCCTCCCGAGCGTCCTTGGGGTCAGGCAGGGGCAGACCGGGATTTTGGGGCGGGGAGGGGACAAGAGGGGTCAGGGATGGTGGTGGGATGGGGGGAGGGTTGTCCCCAAAGCCGGAGCCTTGAGCTCCTGCCGTGTCCAGATCATTCCAGCTGGGGAGGCGGCTCCGGGGCCGCGTCCTTGGGGCAGCCGGAGCTGTTCGGGCTCCTGGGTTGGTGTGTCCTTGGGAAGCGGTGCCGGCACGGTCCCGATCCCGTTATCTGCTCTGCGATATCTGCTCTGCTCCCGCGGCGGAGCTGCCCACGCTGCCGAGCCGCCAAGGGAAATTGCGACCCAGACCCTCGGGGTTTCCAGCTTTCCAGAGGCTGGGAAGGGATGTGGGACGGGAGCGGCACCGAGATCGGGCACCCGGTACCTCCCCGGCCACAGCCCTGCACAGTCACCCCAAAAACAACCGCCCCCCCCTTTATGGGGTGTGGGGATGGGAATCCTGCTCGCTCCCACTCCTGCTCCAGGGCCCCGGAGCTGCCTGGGCCCAAAATTGGGATAACGGCGTTTGGACAGCCCGACTGACCGGATGATTCTGGGGGTGCCTTGGGGACGGGGACCTTCGGCCCTGCCTGTGCTGGGGCAGCTGCAGCCCCACAGGTGACCCCCCGCCCCTCCACGGCCACCCCCTCGAGACCCCATGGGCCCCTGTGACGCCACCAGCTCCCGCCCGGCTGCACCAGCGCTCCAGGGACACCCCATAACTCCCCAGCATTCCCCGTTCCCACACCCCAAGGACACCCCGTAACTCCCCAGCATTCCCCGTTCCCACACCCCAAGGATACCCCGTAACTCCCCAGCATTCCCCGTTCCCACACCCCAAGGACACCCCGTAACTCCCCAGCATTCCCCGTTCCCACACCCCAAGGACACCCCGTAACTCCCCAGCATTCCCCGTTCCCACACCCCAAGGATACCCCGTAACTCCCCAGCATTCCCCGTTCCCACANCCCCACGTGCTGGCGGCGGCCGCGGGGCCGCGGGATGGAGGCGGCGGGAGGCGGCGGAGCCCCGGCCCCGGGCAGGGCCCGGCCGGGACAGCCGCAGCCACTGTCCCAACCCCAGACACAGCCCCAGACGCAGCCCAAGGGCCGGGAGCTCTTCAGGAGCCAGCGGAAGGAGTCCGAGGTAAGAGCGCGGAGCTCGGTTCCGGCTCCCCCCGGGCTCCGGCGGGACCTGCTATGGCGTCGGGGTTCCCTGCTCGGGGGTTGGGGCTCCTGCGGAAGGAGCCTTATCCAGGACTGGGGGAGCTCCCGGCCTTGGGGGTGCTCCCTACCCTAAACTGGACATTTTAGGGGTTCTGCGGGGGTGGCTTTAGCGTCCTGCGATGCCCGGCCCGGAGCGGGGAGTCCCCCGGCACTGCCACCTACCCGCTCCACTCCCGGACCCAGCTGCAGAGTTTTGGGGCGCCGGCTCAGGCCCAGCACTGGCACCTCCCAGCCCCACGGCCAGAGCTGGCAGCAGGGTTTTGGGGACCCACCTGGGCCCTGGGCTCCCCCACACTCTGCAGGCTCCCCTTCGCCCACGCCCCTCACCAAGGTCCGGGTGCCGCAGTCCCCTCCTCCCCCCTGCACCCCTCCTGCCCCAATAACCCTGGGGCACGGCGGAACCACCGAACCCCGCTGGGCTGCTCTGCCCCAGCTGCCCCCGTGCGGCTTCGAGGGTGCCAGGCTGGGGAAGCAGGACGGGGATCGGGTCACCAGGATCCCACCGGGATCTGGTGTCCCCGGCCACCGTAAAGCCGCCGCGGGACTCCCGAGAGCGAGGGACGGGAAGACTTCGCTTTCCCATCAGGGAGCCGCGGGTCGAGGGGCTCCCTCACCCCAAAAGGGTCCCTGGAAACGGTGTCCAAGTCGTGCCCCCAGCTCGGGAATTTGGGGTTTGCTTTGCTCCCCTGGCTCGGTCTCTCAAAGCGGATTAGGGCTGCACGCGCTTCGCCGAATTCCTCACCGGCTTTGACTCCCGAGCCGCCCCGCCGGCTGGGCTGCAGAAATTGGGTGAGAAACCAGCGTTTCTGAGCAAGTCGGGCTCGGCCCGGAGCCGCGCATCCTCCTGGGTCATCAATATTAATCGCGACGATGCGCATCAGTTCCAGCCCGGCTGCCGAGGAGGGATGCTGAGACTCGGAATGGGAAATTATGTTAATTTAGTTGATTACCCATTCATGTGTTCCCTTACCCGGGGCAGGGCGGCGCGGTGCCGGCCCTGGGTCCTGTGGCTGCGGCTGCCTGCTCGCTGCCCCGCCGGAATCCTCCGGCGAAGTTTCATGCTCCAGTTCCTCATCCGCAGGGGAGGAGGGGGAGATCAGAAAGGCGAAGCCCGGCCCCGAGAGCTGTCGGGTCCGCGGTGCTGAGGACGGGGCTCGGGGATCCGCAGCATCCTCCCGGGGCTTTTGCTTTGAAGCAGCCCCGGGGTTTGTTGTTAGGGCGTGCGGGGCTCTGAAATGCATCGAATATTCACCGGCATTTTGTGTCGTGCCTTTGAGAAATTTGAGAAATGCTGGTTTTACACACGGCTTCCACATTTCCGCTGTATTTTAAGCGGCCTCGCACGGACTCCCCGCTCCAGCCCGGGAGACCCATCCGTGCGAGTCGCTGTTCCGGCGGCGGGAGGAGCTTTGGCGCAAAGGCTGCGAGTGCTGGCAGCCAGCCCGCATCCCAAAATACCCCCAGGGATGTGCCAGCCCCCTCCTAACCCCATCCCGCTCTCCGCAGGGCTCCGTGGATTGTCCCAACCTGGAATTTGAGTACGGGGATGCCGACGGCCACGGCGCTGAGCTGGCAGGTGAAGCGGGTTTTAGGCGCTGCATTGTTATTTATAGGCGCCCGGCAGGCAGGGAAAATGAAAATCCCGCCGGCACGGGGGATGGATACTGAGTGGTGTCATCCCTGCAGTAATAGAGCGAGCGGGGTTTATTATTAGAGAGCCACTCACTCCCTGGGGACGCGGAGGGGACGCGTGGGGACACGGGGATTACCCCGCGCTCCCAATTACCCGGGGGCGGCAGGAGCGCGGAGTGTCCGGTGACACAGCCCAGGCGGGAGGTGTCACCCTTTATCAGGCGGGTCGTGTCCTTGTCCCCTGTGTTCCTGCTGCTTCTGCTCCGTGACCCCGCGGTCCCGAGCGGGTCCAGAGAAAATGGGGTTATTTTTAGCTCGGTGTATCTCAGCTGCACGAGCTGGCCTGGCAAAACCACATTTCCTCTGCAAGGGATCCTTCCTCCTTCCCTGCAGGATCGCTTCAGTCCTTCGTGGTGCTGCTCAGCACCTCAGGATGATAGGGATTCTGTGGGAACAGGTAGAAATCCTATAGGAATAGGTAGGAATCCTATAGGAACAGGTAGGAATTCCGTGGGAACAGGCAGGAATTACAAAGAACAGGTGTGAAATTGTGTCCCTCCAAGTCCAGCCCCTATTTGCAGGACCCAAAATGTCCGAGCTGCTGGGTGTGGGAGCAGTGCAGGTCCTGCCTGGGTGTTCCTGCATTCCCTTCATTCCCAAACTGCTTAAGTGAGACTTAAAATGTCCCCTCAAAAACCCCAGTGACACTTCAAATGCAGCTGGAGCAGGAGCTGGGAGCAGCCCAGCCAGGACACGGGGCTGAAAGTGATGAATTTGGTGGCATTGGGTGGCCACAAGGTGCCCTTGGAGCTGCAGGAGGGCTCAGGGACCAGTTTAGGTCTCTGTCCCATGTCTGCTTGGGTGCACAGGGATGCTTCCCAAGGAATCTGGGAATGAGGAGGAGGGTGAAGCCCCTCCATGTGCCTGCTGATCCCTGTCTCCGTCAGAGCTGTACAGCTACACCGAGGAGCCTGAGCTGAGCCACAATAGGAGATGCTTCGAGGAGGATTTTCACACTCAAGGTACCAACCCTGGGGCTTGGGGCAAGAGCGGCACCCCCCAGGGAAGCACCCGCCTGGAGGTCGTGTCCCTTTTCCAGTGCCGGACAGGAGGTGGCTGGAGCTGGACAGGGCTCAGCAGAAGGCCTATGTCATGCGCCTGCTGGATGGGCTGGAGGTGGTCAACAGGGACAAGAGGCTCAGAGTAGCACGGGCCCTCCTGTACCTGGCACAGGGTGAGGACACGTCCCCCGTGGCCGGATGAGGCCGCGGATCCGCTGTCGCGGGGGGTTTGGGAGGAGCTTTTCTCGGGGTTGTGCCAGGTTGGTGCAGTGAAGCTCCTGCCTGGGGTGGTTCTGTGCACTCCAGGGGTTCAAAGGCAGATCCTCCCTCAGCGGTGTTTCTCTTTGGGGCCTCTCCAGGTGTCTTCGGGGACTGTGATAATGAAGGTGATGTCCTTCACTGGTCTCGGCACAACAGCTTCCTCCTGTACCAGCTGGGAACCTTCTCCGCCTTCCTGGAGCTTCTCAACATGGAGATTGAGTGAGAGGACTGCGCTGCCCCCGCCCACCTCTGCCCCCTTGTCCTCTTCACTTCATTCTTTCTTCTCACCTCTCCACTTCTTGGACTCGATGACCTTGGAGGTCTTTCCCAGCCAAAATGTATCTGTGATTCTATGATCTGCTTTCTCTCCTTCTTCTCTTCTTCCATTCAGTTTGCTCTCCTCTTCATCTTCTTCATCCCCACTTTCCTCACCTTCTTCTTCCATCCTCCTCTTTCTCTCCTACCTCCTCTTTCTCCTCATCCTCTCACCTTCCTCCTTTTCATCTTCTTTCTCCTCATCCTTCTCGCCTTTCTCCTTTTCATCTTCCTTCTCCCTATCTTCCTCACCCTCTTCTCCTCATTCTCCTCCTCTCCATCTTCTTTCACCCCATCCTCCTCACAATCTTCTTCAATCCTCCTCACCCTCCTCTTCACCTTCTTTCTCCCCATCCTCCTCCTCCTCCTCGGGAGGTGCCACAGCCGTGTCACACTCCCCGGGGTGGCATTCCCAGCGCTGCAGGCGTTGGCTGGGGTGGGGATGAGGGGGCAGGCGCTGAGCTCATCCCTGCCCTGCAGGAACAGCCAGGCCTGCAGCAGCGCCCTGCGGAAGCCGGCCATCTCCCTGGCCGACAGCACGGAGCTCAGGTACCCCCTCGGCGCCGGGAGGGGTGTGGGACAACCCCTGGGGACAGAGTGGCCTCACACCTGCCCGCCGTGCTGTCCCGGCAGGGTCCTGCTCAGTGTCATGTACCTGATGGTGGAGAACATCCGTGTGGAGCAGGAGACGGATCCCCCCGAGTGGAAAACCTGCCGGGAGACCTTCAGGATGGAGCTGAGTGAGCCCCGAAGTTCATTGTGCCTTATCGAGGTCCCTTTGTCGTGCTGGACCAGCGGGGAGAGCTCGGGGCTGGGGGATCGGCTCTGACCCTGGTCCTGGTCCCTTCTCCACCAGGCTTCCCTGTGCACACTGAGGAGCCGTTTGCTCTGCTGCTCTTCACGATGGTGACCAAGTTCTGCAGCGGCCACGCTCCACACTTCCCCATGAAGAAGGTCCTGCTCCTGCTCTGGAAGGTGCTCCTGGTGAGTGCAAACCCTTCCTTGTTGCAGAAACTTTTATTCTGGAACAGTGCTGCTGCAGCCTGGGTGTTCCCCACCATTCAACCCACCCGCAAGGGGGTTATTTAGGATGGCACCGAGAGCTCAGACAAGGAAACAGCTCCTTCTGGGATGAGGGTGGGCTGAGGACGTGGGGTGGGGGAGGGATCTGGAGAACGAGCCAGTGCCGTGGTGGGTTCACCCGCGGCTCTCCCCGCTGATGGCCCCGAGCTGGGAGCTCCCGGGCGGGCCGTGTGCTGCGCGTGTGCCCTGTGCTCTGCCCCCTCTCTCTGTGCCCAGTTCACGCTGGGCGGGTTCGAGGCGCTGCAGGCCATGAAGGTGCGGCGGCGGGAGGAGCTGGGGCTGCCGCCCCTGCCCGAGGACAGCATCCAGGT
>WAAG01087189.1:7200-23766 GCA_013390105.1 Tichodroma muraria | reverse complement strand
GCTGCTTTTCCTCAAGTCATATGTCTGTAAACTTTCTGGTAAATTAGAGTTGGACACAGTTCTTTGGCATTTTTTTAAGGGCAAAGTGCCTCAACTCACCTTTTCAGAGTGACTGCAGTGAAGAGCAGATGTGATATGCTTGAATTAGTTGCCTATAAAGATCTGGTCTCCATTTAATGAATGCAGTTAGAGATTTTTCTAAGAAACAGGGAAGAAAACATATCCTTTTACCTTCTGTGTACAGTTTCTGGATATTTGGTAAAAAGAACAGACACAATCACATGAGCAGGGCTCTGGCATCTGTAAGTCAGGCAGGTAATAAGAAAGCACATTGGAAATGGTGTCTGGAAGTGAGGTGGCAGAATTATTTATGGCATTAACTGTGCGCTCTCTGCAGCATTGTTCATGATTACAAATGTGAATTGTTGGCAGAGCTGCAGAAGGACTTTGCTCCTCCCTCACGGGTTCTCCATGCCAGATTTCTGCTCATCCTCTGGGCGACAAATCCTCCCATCACTATTTATAAAAAAAACCTCTGCTGCCATGTTACAGCATTGCAATCACACTTTTATTCTTATGTTTTATGTATTTTTTTGTTTTGCATTACTACAATAACTTCTCATATAATAATGATAATTGTGCCAGCATAATAATGTAACTCTACACACAGCTGTCTATAAGTGTCCTTCAGTTCAGAAGATGAATGTTGAGGGAAAAAACCCACTCAAGTTGCACTGAGAGTAAAGCAACCCTTTTTGACAGCTTTGTGACTCTTAGAAAAGTTCTAGTTAAAAGTTTTCTGCCTACGTTTTGATTAGCAGGATTCAGAGTGCATTTTAATTGAGAAATTGCATTTCAAATTGTATCTTTTTTTCCTTCAGTCTGTTTAGGTGAATCTTTTCCTTCAAAGCTGACTTAAATTCGGCTTTTAACTTAATTTCCTGATGTGTTGTGGTCTTTGATCTTTCAGACAGTTGAACTGTTTTTTTATTGAAACTCCCAAACAGGACCAGCGTCTCTCCTGATAATTATGATGTTTCTAATAAGTCTGGCAGTAACTGAATTAATTCCGTGTTCTTGCCAGTAATAAAGTTGAATTCAGAAGTGTCATTTTTGAAGATTGATTGTGAGACCTTTCCCACAGTTTTTTTCCCCAGATGAAAAGAATTAATAATTACGAAAATAGTGCTCTTGAAGTACTAGGGTGTACAATAGCTGTACTGTTTGTGTGATGGAGTTTCTTATAGTATGTCTAAGTACATCAGGTTTGGAGTTAAAAAAACAATGAAGCCAAAACCCCTAACTTTAGTGGAAAATAAACCCCAATACCCTCTGGTTTTGTTTTTTATTTCCCTCCCAGAGCTCTGTAAATGAATGAGTTTAAGCCCAGCATTCTTGAACAAGAGGTGTGTGTGTGTATGGGGTTACAAACATTTGATCTTATTTTTATCTTCTTGATATAAAAATAAATCCATTTTCTCTCATAGTCCATTTAAATTTCTTCACATGTTGGCTGATTGGCATCCCCTCAGGAGAAAAAGGCCTGCACAGAACATTATTAAGGGTCAGTTTCCTTAGACACTCTGCTGTGGAATTGTGGCAGTGTGTTTATTAGGCAGTGTTGTGCAGAGTAGGATGTCTGCATTATAAAACCTCTGATAAATGGGATGGGAGCTCCTGGGTCCAGGTTTTTAGAGGTGGTGCTCCACCTAACTGTATATTGATTAAGCATTGTTAATATACAGAGAGTTGGGATGGCAGCAAGGTAATTGTTTTTTTATGATGATATGACTTTCCCAAAATTTCTATCCTTGTCCCAGTTTACTCCCTAAAATATAGAACCCAGTATAATCTCATGAAATATTAAGTCCTTGTCAAATTCAGCATCTTCTGATGAAATGCTCTTTAAACTTAAACACTTGTGAAATGCTCCAAATGCCACAGCATTTCCTGGATCTATGCTATTGCTACTGTTTTTTCTTGTTTGTTTGCAGATAGGGACAAAAGCACTTGGTATAATAGTCATATTGTTTGTAGATAATTGCAGTTAAAAAATATATTTCTCACCCTTTAAGATTTTCCCACTGCTTTTGGAAAGCCTCTGGGAGCTGTGATTCACTATCTCTTTCTCTCTGGATGTGGTAATTCCCAAGTCCCTTTCTTGATCCAAGTTACTGCCAGTAATGTTTCGTCTTTCGGCATTATATATGTAGTTAATTTAATATATCATGCACATACTGAATCACATAGTGCATTTTCAAGTTTTTTAGTGATATTTATACTCAGTGTTTTAATTACTTCAAAATCTTTTTAAAAGTAACTGAGAAACATTCCTGATGTTTCATTTGATGAATAGAGGCTGCCCCAAAGGAGCAGACCTTTAACTGCGATGCTGAAATGTCAGGCAGCAGTTGGCTATTTGCAGTCCCAGCCTTTCATTTAGCCCAACATTTTGCCTTGTTCAGATAGATGAGATAACAGCTTGAGGCCACAAGAGTTTTGTTACAGTCCATTTTGATCTGCCTCCTATTTATCTGAAAGGTGCTTAAAACCTTGCACAGCATGTTGTATCATATATGCAGAAATTAATTCTTTGGATTTGAGTTTAAAGTATCCCATCATTCCATTGAGTAGTTTTATTATTTTGCATACGGTGCTGTAGGTTTAGGCCTGGGACTGTGAGTTCAAGCATAAGGTGTTGCTCAAGTTCATCCATTCCTGTCACATGGGCTGTAAACCTACAAGTTTCTCCTCACTGGCAGCTGTGGAAGCTCTGTTGCATTTGCAGAGTGGGTTTGACTCCATTGGTTAACTGGCTACAGCTTCCCAAATCAGCTGATCCCAGGGGTTCTGTGTCCCAGATGGAAATTGCAGCTAATGACTGCTTGCATTCAGTCCAAGGAATTACAGATATGTTGCAAAGTCACTATGGACATAGGTGGTTATACACAAGTAAACTCCTGGTAAACAAAAGCTCTTGTTCTGAGCTCCTTGGCCTCTGAACAAACCACAATATTGAAAAGTCTGGAGAAGGCCAAAGAGAGGATCTCTGAAATGTGGCCTGTTGTTGCAAGTTTCCAACCACATATACAGCACTCTACAGATGTGCATAAACTTTTAGCAGTGTCTCTATGGTGAGGGGTTTTGGTGCTTTGTTCAGTTATGAACGTCAGAAGAGCAGTGGTGAACCTGCAGATGAGTGTCCCCAGGTAAATGTGTGTGAAGCAGAGGGAATTCATCCAAAGGAGTCTTTAAGGACCCAAGAGGAAAGAAGGGGAAAGGAACTGCCTTTAAACTATTCCTGTGCACGTAGAGAAAGCCTCAAGTAGAGCTTTCTCCATTGCTCAGCTACCACTGATCCAGAAGGGAAGAATTTCATCACCCAGGCCTGAAGAACAAATAACTTTGTTCAAACGCTTGCCTTGCTCGGGCTGGCAAGCAGCGTGCTGGGTTACTGAGCCCTCTGAGGCTGACCCTGGCACTGAGCAGCCCCAGATTTTCTGCTTCTGAGCCATTCCAGGGACTTTCACTGGCTCTGTTGGCTTTGAACCTGGACATCCAGCTTCAGCTCTCTTGCTTTCTTCTCCCTGGCTTGTGACCCTTCCCTACTGTTACCCCGCAGCCCGTAAGTAGGAAAAGACAGTGGTCTGCAGTTGGATTTCTTCAAAGGTTTTGTGCCATATAGCACAAACAAGCCATCTCTGCTTCACACTGGGAAGTGAGCATATGCATGTGGCAGAAGTGGAGGCTCTATATTTTATATTATAACATTATATTGTATTAGAAAAAGGGAGGAGCAGTTTAAGTGGTTTTGACTAATTTAAGACGACATTATAGCTAGCTTTTGTTATGGATGAAGATAAATGTTTTATTATAACCAAAGACTAATCTTGCATTTTTTTTTTCTGTTTCATAGTTCTTTAGCTCACTTATTCAGTAGTCTACAATGCATGTTGTTTGTTTTTTATTTAATCTTATGATTTCATTCCTTGGGTCTACAGCCTTAGCAAACACTGAGCTATCATAATGATTCTGTTTATTCAGCTTCTACTTTGAAAACAAACCAAAGCAGATAGCAGACCTTCTGTGTCTGCTGAGCTCAGAAATGTACTGTGTTCCTTCCACTCTTTGAATGTAACAAGCATGAAATTGCTTCCTTATGGATGTTTTCACCCACTGCTGTTGCAGGCAGTATTTGTGAAGTGCCATTGGACATGTATTGGTTCTCCTTCTAACTCAGCTTTGAATTCACCTGGTCTCAGACATTCTGCAGCTCCTGCTGCCGTTCCAGCATGAAATCATGTGTTTTTTTCAGAGAAAAAAAAAAAAATAAAGCCAGAACAATTTCAATGAAATGCCCTATTCCTGTGAAAATTTGTCTATTTGTCAACATACTTGTGGACCTGAGTGATGTGGTGCTACTGCAGTATATGCCCTGCCCTTAAGTAAATTAATTTTGAAGATATGATGAATTTCATCTTTTACCCCAACCTCACAAATGTCCTTTTGGTGCAGTCTCCAAAGGTGCCAGTGCCTCATTTTGGCCTCTCAACAAGAAGCCAAGGAGTAGGATTCAACCTTAGCTGACTTTGGTATCATCTGAACTCTGGGCACTGGGAAAATAAATAGGCAGGAGAAAAATAAGCACTTTTGATTCCTTCACAGAGAATGAGAACCCATAGCATTGAGGACCTATTTCTTTCCATTATATATAGCAGGGAAATGCTTAAATGCAGCTATCTGCACCGCTAATATCTAAATTAGGTAATTGCACCTCAGTCCTTTTGTCAGCTTTTATCCAACTTCATTAATGACTCTCTGATTTGTAATCAGATAATTTGGGGTTACAGTTTTCAGTTTTTCTCAGTATTATCACCTTTACTTCTTCTTTTTGAGTTATCAGGTTTTTCATTGGAAGTGGACTGTTTTCACATGAAATTCCCTCCACAGCAGGAAGGAAGCAAAGCATAAAATGCATTGGATATTTTGTTATTCAGGAAAAGTGCTTTAATTCTCTCCATCTACAGATGGCCTTTTTTCTTGAATTGATGCATTTCCTGAGTTGTCTGTGACCTTAAAGGACAAACAACAAAACCAACCAGTGCAGAAATAAATAAGGAGCTGCAATTACACTTGAGATTGCAGGGGGTTTAATGTAAGTTCTCTATTTTGTGGTCAGATCAGGGTAGTTTAGTACAGAAAATGTTACTGGGAGTTTTGAAATGAATGGCCAAAGGCAAGTGCCAGGAAACCCCAGCCCCATCATTAGAGCTCTGCATGTTCTTGAGGCCCTGAAGTTTATCAGTAGCCCTGAAGAGTTTATTATACACATAAGAACTGCTTTATTTAGACCTTTGATCCAATTGCAGAGAAGGGCTTGGAGCTGTGCAATGAACATTCCAAGTTGCCATTTAATACTTGCAAACTGGCATCTTTAGGGACTTCAGCCCTGCACTGTGACTCAGTCACTGCTGCAGCTATTTGAGTGCGAGCTTTCATGCAGGGGATGATTCAGCTGGTAAAATTATGTTACCCTGAAATTAGTTTGGTACTTAGCATTTAATATTCTTCTTCTCTGCTCTGCAATTAGCTTTTACTAATGCAATTTAATCTATTTGTAACATTTCTTGAAAATCATAGTAGACATGATTTGAAATGAAGTTAAATCTCTTGAACTTTTCCTTACGTTAATTTGAAATGCCAACAGGGCACCAACTGCTGTGAAAATTAATGAATGAGCTACACCAGACTGTCTTTCATTTCACTGGAATGACTTCACACTCAGAGAGCATATGTGCCAAACAAACTATTCTCCAACGCTGCAGATGATGCTGGAGGGAGAAGAATTTTGCTTCTGTAGGGCTGAAGGGTCAGATTTGTGGGTCCCAATTTCTTTGTAGTTACGTTGTGGAGAATAGCTCATGGGAGAGGCAACTCTCCTCAGGAAGATATTGTCTTCTTTTAAAGAAAACTTATTTAAATTTTGAAGTATTGCTATACCAAAAATACAGACCACTGTATTTTTTCTGAGAGTGTTTTGCTCCTCATTTGAAAACACCCCAAACTGGGCCCTTGGTTTCCTTAAAAGTGAGGGCAATTTGTCTGTTTTTTATCAGATATTAAGCAGCAAAAACCATGGAAAACTGCCATAGAATTAGAACTAAATTATGTATACCCTGCACATTTTGTTCAAAACTTATCTTCTCTTACCCTGAAGAGCTGGGGAAGTGGTTGGTTTTAATAGTTAAAACAGAGCTCCTGTGCAGAAGAATGAATTATCAGGAGAAAATAAGATGAAAAAACTTAACTTACAAATCCTTGTGAGCCAAAAGAAAATAAACAAATACAGGTAATTTTTTTTCTAGGTAATATTTGTCATCCTGTATTCATTAAAGCCCACTTGCATCATCTCAATTTTATTATGGTGATCAGATGTGCTGTGCTGAGGGCTTGAACAACTCTGCCATCATTCTCTGCTAAAATTCCATTTTGCATTCTGGAGTTTGGCTATTTTTTTCCTTCAGACACCACAGTAGTTATTGATTGTGTTCCTGCTGACAAAGTTTTAATATCTTTCTATTTAAACACGTGTATATATTCCAGTGTAGCCTTGACTCCACATACACACAGACTCACTGAGGGTGGCTTGTTGACTCAGGTGGGAAATTCAGTTCTTAACTGGAAGTTGTAAATATACTTTTTTTTTGTAGCACTGTTTGCAGTCTCTAATAACAAATGAAAATAAAATTAAATTGTGTGATCAGTAAAACTGTGATATGACATTCTCTACTAGATAAACGATCAAATAAGCAATTTTACTTACACTCAGATTAAATAAATGACACCAAACACCATTTTTTTTTTTTAATACTCTGCATTGCAGTCATATAATGGAAAGACTAATTGGATTTGGGCTTGGAAAAATGCCACTGCTGTGCTCCAAAAATTGAAACATTGAGTAAACTGTGAAATAAAATAAAAGTGTGGGGCAGATGTGTTCTGGTTATTGTAATGCAAAGGATTCTCTATTTCTTTTCTGGCTTGGGCTTAATATTTAATGGGCATAATGGCAATGTTTTTGGATAGATACAAACTGCTCACTCTGCTTGATGAAAATATCAGAGTGTTTAAAGGGGACATGAAGAGACTCGTCAACAGGGAGCCCACAACAGAGTGGGAATTGGTGATGGATTTGGCTGCACACAGGGTTGCTCTGCCTTGGTCAAGCCAGGGCAGATCCTTTCCCTCTGCCTCAGGCAGGGCAGCATCTCTGAGCATGTCTGTGCCACCTTCAAGGACAGAACAAGGTTGTCATTCGTGTCATTTTTCATCACTTTCCTGCTTAAGTGTCATCCTTCCTCCCTGCTTGTTGTCAGACACCAGAGTGGTTTCAGACATAATTTATGGGTCTGATTTATACATCAAAACACCCATCCAAAAAAATGCCTGAAGCCCAAATTTCATAGGTGGAGAGGGATGTATGAACAGCACGTGTTGTGAAGCGGTTTAGGGGCTTGAGATGTTGCTTCACAGAGGTTTCTAAGTGGCCCATGATTTGTGCCTCCTGGAAGCAGCAACTGTGCAGGGAACTGCACAGGGCAGCCTCAGGGGATGGGGTGCAGCAGCCAAGGCTCCCCAGCTTGAGGGAAACGTGGAGGACTTTGTGTGCCAAATCTGCACCAGGAATTGCTTTGACCGCTTAAAAGCGGCACTCCGTAGGGCACGGGGGCTGCCGATTCCCACATCATGTATACCTGGTATTCCCAGATAAATCAGTGTATAATTAAATATTTTAAATTCTGGTGAATTAGATTTCATAAGATGTTTGTAATGGAAATTGTTAGGCCAAAACTGGTAAGGGATTTAAGAATGTGTTAGACAATTTCACTGTTTTGGTTTTTTTCTGAAACAATCTGGTCTGTTTTTATTTCGTCTGGATCAGTAAAGGCCTTGATCTTGAGCCACCTCACCTTACATATGAATGTTTGTGGTAATGTTCACTACNACGGCCACGTGGGGAGAGGGGGAGCAGAGAATGTTCGGCAGGAGCTCTTACCTGAGCCTCTGCCGGAAACCGAGAGAGAGATGATTCCCGGGTTTGCATTTAAAAAAGGTGTATCGTAAAAGGCGTACCCACGCTTTCATTGGTTTTATCAAATGTCAGTAATACACATTGGCCAATCACGGCCAAACTACTACACATGCTTTTCTTTCAATTTCTGCAATCTGACACTAATCCTATTATTAATGCGCTGGCTTTATACATTAATTTTTTCATACTGATACAATTTATTTTTAGAAGGTGTTTTTTTCCCCAACCAAATGATTTTTTTGTTGTTTTTTTTAAAGATAAAAATTCAAGTACTATATATGAAAATATCAGAATGAAATAATACAACATATCTGACCTAGTTTCTGAAGACCTTTTTTTCAGCTGTATGCCTTGAACAATTTCTCTCTGAAATTCCTGGACGGTATGCTTGATCCAAAACTGAATTTGTATGCAATGAATATGTGCATATATAACAATAATATTTGTTTTTCTGTAATATTTAAGAATCATCTAGACTGATAAATATTCCTGGTACACAAGCTGTACTTCAGTAGTGTCTGTATTGAAACTTATTTTGTGGTGCCCTGTATAAGACAGAAAAGCTACTAAGAAGGCAATTGTCACCTCTTCCTTTGGTCAAGAGGTGGGAGCTGCTGAGGCAGGGCTGGCCACGCATGACATTTCAACTGGAGTTGTGGCATTTTGTAGGTAGGGACCTGTCAACACTTCCTTTATTAACTGTGGTGTTCAGGCAGACACCATTACCGGGTTGAAGTTTTGTTCACAACAAGCACTTGTTCATTAAGATCTCTAAGCTCACAGAAACAGTTAAAGACAGTTTGTTTCCAAATTTAGAGCTACCAGAGCAACAGAGGAACTGGAAGAAATGAAAGGTTTCTGGCTGCCACACACACTGCTTTTGTGCTCCTGCTCCCGATTTATTTATCTGCTATTTTATGTAATGTCATTTTCTATCTACTATGTTTAATACATGATATTTTGTATGAGAAAAGGGGCTGTGGTGTTGCTTTTAATTCTGAGATTATTAGGGCACTTGGAAATGCTGTTAACCATTTTTCACATTGATTGATGTGTTAAGTCACATCCTCTGTTTTGTGTCTGCAAGAGACCCAAATGAACCTAAGTAAGAGCAGCATAAACATCTCTGTTGTAAGAGAGAGGCTGTCTCTTCATCTTAAATTATGAATCTAGAAGACTGAATCAAGGAATTATTTTGGTCTTGCACACCATGAATAATGCATGTAGCACCATTATATGTATCCCGCCTGCTGTGGAACCAGAATGAGCTGTTGTGTTAATAAACATTTGTAATGTTCAACATAACCATTCTGAATGCTTTACTGCCAGAAGAAATGGTGATCCCAAGGACATTCAGTGATGTCAGTCTTATTACAATAGCCAGGTATTAAACTTACAGCTGTATTATCCTCTATCTCTTCATTTGATATGGGTAATTAGCCAAAATCTCTGGGTCTTGTAGTTTGTTTCTGTTATGTTGGTAAGGGAGTTGGGTGTTTCTCATGTGCAGCCTCATTTAATTAAAAAAAAATAATAATTCAAAACCTTCTGTTTTTCTGAACACAAGGAGAGTAATGCGCACGGTGCATGAATCCCTTGTATTTCTAGGATGCTTTCAAACTGTATTGAACACTAAATCTTTCTCTGTCATGTCAGCTGTGTTTCTAAGGCTGTGGAAGCTGCTGCCAAGCTGTTGTCTTGATTCCCTTTCTCTCTGCTCCTGCAGTTCTTCTCTTTCCCACCTGCTTTCAACCTAGGTTCTGACTGTATCAACATTTAGGAAAAAAAGCCTCAAAGTTGCAACAAGTATTTTCCTTGGTGGGAAACATGAAAATAATTAATTACCCCAGTTATTGTGAGAATTTTGTTTATTTGCTTTAAAACATTCATTTTGGGGCATTTATTTTTAACTGGCTAATTGTTGTCAGGAATGGGGGTTGACAGTAAAAAGGGCCTTTTGTTTTTATCCAAATGTCAGTTTAGACAGTAAAACTCCTTGCTTTGGTAGGTATAAAAAGTAGAAAAGGAGGCTTTTACCCTTATCAGTGTAGAAAAGTTGTGTTTTTCTTTCATTCCATTGCTTCAGAAATTATTCTTGTTATGAAACCATAGATTTTAAGCAGAAATTGGGTATTTGCTTACCCTGACATTGTGTGGTAGAGGCAATGGAACTTTATCTTGTGTTGAAACTGTTTACTTCAGCTCCATCATGGTGTAAATTCTAGAGGTCTTCAGCCTGGATTTGATTTTGGCTTTGATGAAGCAAGCTAGATGAGATAAATTCATAGCTTTTTATGGCAGCATGCTCTGGAAATTACGTTCATATAAATACAAATGTGTATCTTATTTCTCAAACTTATTTATGCTAACCCCCAGACTGTAGTCCCCAGTTTCACTTGTTAATGAGGGAGTTTTACATATTTCTGATATATCCATCTTCTACCAGAGCTCTCCTGAGAGGGTGTTTGCACGGAGGATTGCTGAGGTTGCAGTACACCCCCTGACAGTGAGATATAACTGAGGGTTCCGCGTTAATTTGCTTTATGGTTACATGCAATTGTTTAGCAAGGAACTTGTCACCCTTGAAGGGCAATGTCATTAACTTCAGTGTAGGTACACATNGTTACTATTTGTGAAGTCTGTCAGATCAAGCGTATCCCTGGCAAATGCCTTGTTAAAACTTTCACTTCTGGTGATGTTACGTTTTCTTTACAGCTTAAAGTCTTTCTTCGTTCAGTCCTTAAAGTGAAGAAATAGGAACTTGTGCAGTTTCACCTTTGGATGCATCTTGTCTATTGTGGTTGTTGCTGAACATTAACAGTGGCTCATTCGCCATCTCCCCCACGATTTCCTTTCCACACTGCTGCATATAATTCAAAACTAACAAGGTTCTAATCAGAACAATAAATTTAATCCTCTCTGTAAACTGAGTTCTTCTAGCCAGCAAACAAATGCCTTCTCTCCTCCCTTCAGCTCCCTTATTTCTGCTGTTTGAGAGGTTTTGTTAAATATTTGTGTTTCTATTTCACTGGTAATTGAGAACTGGTAATGATGGACATGAAATAGTGATGAGTCCTATGCTCACTGGTGATGTCAAAAGTCTTCACTTGCCTATTTCCATTGAAAGCCTGTTTGTTGGTATCATTATTAGGGAACATAACACTACAGACAAGTAAAAGAGAAAAATGTGTATAATTTTTCTGTATCCTGACCTGTGTTTACAGAAATATCTCCTGCACTGCATTCAATAATTCATTCTCTTTATTCTCCTTCTTCCAGTTATTGGTTGTTCAAAGATGATGCTGAAAGGGCGGCCAAGTAGTTACTACTTCAAATGGAGAATCAGCAAAACCTCATCTTCATCTCTCCATTCTTTCCTGGTTTCAGGATAAAAATACAGAACTTGCCCCAAAAGGCACATGAGAAATCACTGGTTTACATTTTTGTATCTTTGCAGAATGGAATGGCTTTTCTTGAAATGTTCAAATATTTTATGTTCTTGGTTTCTGTAGTCCTCAGCAAGATTCCTAACAGCAGGACAGTCGGCAAAATGAAAGGGACAAGTGATGAGTAGAGTATTTATTTATTCTGGATTTACTGCTATTGGCTGTAGTACTAGCTCTTGATGAAAGTTAACATTGGTATTTGTGTGAAAAGAATTAATTCACTAAGCTTATTTCATGATTTATGGTATTTTGTGAAGGTGTTGAAGTCTTTTGCCACATATTCAAGACTGTTTCATACCTTTGCATAGAGACTGAAGTGGGGAAAAAAAAAACACCAAAAGAAAAAGTTCTCCCTACGAAGAATTAAGCTAGAACTTACAGGATATGAGGGCTGGTTGTCTTCATGATGTTTCCATCCTTAGTGCATAAGTGAACTGAGATTTCTTAGTCAAAAAAACAGGGCAGCATCTTAAAAGATCAAGAAAAAATGGTGGCTAATCATAAAACCTGCTTGTGTACTTCTTTGTCAGAGTCAAAATACTGTGTTCACCAATTAACAAGTTCTCTGTTTATATGTTTTGGGATTGGCCTTAGAGGCAGCATCTGGAGTTTACAGTACAGTCACTGAATCCCAAATTCTATCTTCGCTTATTCAAGAGACACAAATTTTCTTCCTTATTCACTGAACTGAATGTCATCCTTAGGCCATTCTTCTGGTCCTCAGTTTGAACAAATGCTAATTGCTTTCTAATTGCAACAAGCTGGCATCAAATCAATCTCTACTCAGACAAAGTTTCAATGCGTCAGACAGCAAAAGACTTATATGTTGATAAGCTCCTTTGATTCTGTTTAGAAGTTACACATTCAGATCTCCTTTAAAATATGGCTTCCATTTGAGGGGAACTATAATATATTTTGTAAACATATCTAATTATACTTGGATAGCAATCTCTAAAAGAAAACTAGTTTCTTTTTCATCAAAAGAGCAGCTCTGGAAAAAGCTTTCTCTTTAAAGTTTGTGTTTACTTGACAGCCAAAACAAGGCTGGGAAAATAAATATTTGAGCCTAAAAAATTCTTTCAGATTTTTCATTCTTATAATTCAGGCTTTTTTAAAGACTAATAAAGGTGAGAAATCAAAATAGTACCCAAACTAAGATCAGGGTCCTATTATGCATACCTTGTATTTCCAGCCCTTCCCCCCCATGTAGCCAGAGGTCCACGGAGGGTCCCTGCCACAAGAGTGCTGCTGTGGAGCACAAACCTCTCTTTGCCTTTTGATTTTCCTAAGTTTGTTCACTCACTGCCAGTCTTTATCATCTGCATTTCCGAGTCCTTTTACTTGTGTTTTTCTGAACTTCCCTCTGTTTTCCCTGGTATAAAACATGGAAGATCTGGGAGAGCTCTTTGCAAGCATCATTATTGTTTGTGTGTTTTACATTAAGCTCTTAACTTTCTCTTGCTTCCATGCACATTTCCCGAAAGAATTTTTTAAGGTGTGAAAGGCTGTCTGGAGAGCCTGCCCTTGTATCTCTGAGTAATTGCAATATTTAAAATTGTGTAGGATGTGGAGTCATGCAGCGTGGTCTAGTGCACAATTAACATCTGTTGGGTAGTTTATTCCTCTGGCATGTTTCCAGCTCGTGCTGAGAATGAGAGTGCAGAATAAGTCAAACAATTTGTCCAAGTCCTTCAACCAGGTAATGGTGGTTCATGGAGCACTTGAGCAATATATACATTTATGCACTGGGTGTGAATGAGTGACTGGTAAAATAAACATTTTGTGACTACTGCAGAATATTTTTGTATTTCCTAGTGAAATTACTGGACACTGGAATGTTTGCATTTGTCAGAGTGCCTAGTTCATTAGCAGGAAAAAAAAATCAATACCTTGAGAGGGAGAAGGAGAACTGCATAATGATAACATAGAGACAACTGCTCATTTAAATTGAGGAAGAATTTGCTGGGTTTAGTTGTCCCCATGTTTTTAAAAAATGTATCTTGTTCATTTTTTTCTTTTTTTTTTGCATTCATTCAGCTTCATATAAAGCTGTTAGATGAATTTTTATGTTGCACCTATGCTTGAAAAAAAATGCATGTTTTATTAGATAATAGGTGTAAAAACTATTCAGCATTCTGTAGAGTCCTGGGAGCTGTCCCACTTGCTGCAATAATCTAACTGTGAGCATTCTGGACACTGGTCATAGAATGAGTTTCCATTGCAGTTTCTTCTGATTGCCTCAAAGAGTTTGTAACTAAGTGTTTTGAAACTGTAGAAACTGTTGAAACTGCTATCCACTGTGCTGCTAAGCATCAATTTCGGTGCTAGAATTGCTGCATTACTTCAGTCCTTAAAAAATATTTACTGTGTTAGTGTTTGTAATATTGCTGGGATTAGGTAGAGAGTTCTGGAGGGTTGCTGTAAAATACAGTCTGATAGTTTATTTATGGTTTATTGCTGGGTTGGTTTTGTTTGTTTTGATTTTTTTTTTTCTTTGCCTTATCACAGTGAGAATATGAACAGAGCTGTGCAGTGCCACAATACAGCAACAGAGATATCTGTGTGGTAAAATGTTGTCCCAACAGTTAAAGGATCAGATTTTCAAACACAGACTAATTCTTAATTGCTCCATTTCCATTCACTTTGGATAGAACTCCAGTTTTTGATACACTCAGAAGCATGAAGCATCCTCTTTTGTAAATCCATCCCCAGCAATCCAGAAATGGCCACTTGGCTGCTCCCAGCCCTGTAGACACCTGACTCTACTTGGTACCCTGTTCTCCAGTACCACAGCAGCTTGAAGATAAAAACCTTCTGCTATTCCAGCAAAATAACCCTACTTTATATGAAGTGAGGGTATCAGAAATCTTGTCTTTGAATTTCTCTGTTTATTATGACCAGAAGCACCGCTGTGGAGCTTTCTGTGCAAGGGCAGGGGAAGCAAGAGAAGCTCCATTTACTGCTGGCAAGTTCAGCATTCGGGGATAATTTGTGACAAGGCATGGGCTGGCTCTCAAATCCCTGCTCTGGGCTTGCTGGGGAGCTGGAGCCCACCTGCTGCTCTCACTTGCCCTCTAAAAGGACAGTGCGGTGACAGTAATTAAGGACATCCTCAGGACTATTCAGAATTTATGGTTTTCAGTGATTTTGATTATCTTTGAACTGGGTCCTTGGAGAGATACTTTACGTTTGGCCAGAAATAGAAGTCTTAAGAGCATCACACTGGTACATTTAAAGGATTTTAAATAGATAATTTTCCTGACTTAATCCTTTGATCATCTCTCCCTTTTTGCAGATCTTCAGTCACTTTTCATGGGGTTACATATGGGTTACATATATTTTTCTTTGAGGCTTTCATGGGTTACCTTCAGTCTGCCAGTGATTTCTGACATAGTATTGCTTTTTGTCTTCAGAGAACTTACCAATAGTGCTGCCAGCTGTCATAGTTGTTTCAATCTGATGAATGTGCTGGGTGTGGGTTTTTTTTATTGTTGGTAGAGATATTTTGTTTAAACTATAAATCCTACTCCCAATAATACTTCTTGCATGTTTATGTGCAGTCTTAAGGTTGTAACTTCCAATTTCTTTTTGTAATCCCTAAACCAGTTTGAAATTAAAATATGTTAGTACATATGTGATTCATTACAAAATGGACTTTTAGGATTTCATTAGCATCTGGTGTGTTGCTTAATGTCTTCTTGTAAAGCTAATTAAGTGTTATGCTGTAACGCATAATTGTATTTTATTTTTTCTTAGCAGTGCAGCAGGCTGCTTCAGGAAAGAAATAAGTGAATGATCAGCAGCAGCATTCTGTGTTTTATTTAGATTTTCTGCACTCTCTTTTAATAACAACAATAATCACCACAGTGGCCAGACATGTAAATGTCTAATTTACAGATGCAATGAGCTTATTATAACTCCAGAAGTATTCAGTGGTGTCTGCAGCTGCTGTGCATGTTGGGGCTCAGAGCTGTAATGACTACTATTTCTTAATTTTAAACCAAGCCTAGTGCTATTTTTAAAATAGATTTTAAAATGTGCTGTCTAGCACAATCACAGTGTCTATCTGAATTACCTGCCCACAGCAGTGGCCCCCATCTTTTGCATTTTGCTCAGTTATAAAAGGCTGCAGCGATTGACTCTGGGTTTACCCACCCCAGAAACTGCTGCAGCAGGCTGTGCTGAGTTTAGAAGGATGACTTTGGGATCTGTTGAGCTCTCTCTGAGATCATCTTTGATGGGTTACATCACCTAGATCTGGACTCAGACAACTCTGAAGGCTCAGGGAGGTTTCCATCTTACGTCAATGAGCCTATCCCAGGGTCAGTTCGTTCACTCTTGCACAAAAGTGAAAACAAATTCCTCTTCGACTTCACTGGCCTTGCTAGACCACTGTCTCCTTGTTCTCTCTTTAAACACCTTTATGCTTCAGGCAGTCTCTTCAGTACTTCATTCTTACTGTTCGAGTTCATATGTATAACTAAATCTTCCTAAGCTTCAGAAACCTTCATTTTATTGATGTTTCCTCAAAAAATTCATGCTATCTGGACTTCTGATTTTTCTGCTTGATGTCTCAGAATAGTCTTACCTGAAGGTCTTGAATTCATCTGTTCATCCTTAACACATTGATCTGCCTATACCTTGTATTATCCACAAGCGTTGAAATGGAGGTAATAATGTTACCCTGTTGTCAAGGTCTTTTGAGGACCCTTTCATAAAAGATTATGAATCTATTAATCTCTCTAATAATAAGAGGCTTGTAAGCACCTAAAGCAGTCAGAACTGCATGCAACCATGAAAAAAATCTGCTCTGCAAAGGTACAGATCTGGGTTTAAAATTGAAGATAAATGTAATATTTTTAAATGAAACACAAGAAATATTCATGAATTGAGCACAACTCTTACCCATGCTTGTAGTAGTTTGGCCGTGATTGGCCAATGTGTATTACTGACATTTGATAAAACCAATGAAAGCGTCGGTACGCCTTTTACGATACACCTTTTTTAAATGCAAACCCGGGAATCATC
>WAAG01087177.1:340-13123 GCA_013390105.1 Tichodroma muraria | reverse complement strand
CCTTGTTTTCTACACATGCTGCAGCTGAATACTCAGCTGAGACTGGAACCTCGTTTGGTTAAAGCAATGGAAACAGATTCTGCCATGGACAATCTTCTCCCGATTCGCAAATAAGAGAATTCAGCTGCCCTTAAACTGGCTATAAACAGCAAAAGCTGTAACCAAAATAAACTACTCTCTAAACCCAAGTAAGCATCCCCCCGGGAGTTTGTGCTCTCTAACATCAATTTATTTAGATGGTATCAGTGGCATCTCANTAATCATAAACAATGTGGATGAATAGTGCTCTCTAACATCAATTTATTTAGATGGTATCAGTGGCATCTCAGCCTGGGGCGAAAGCACTGAACGTTCCCTTCCTGTGTGGAATCGTTTCACAGGCTCCTGTCATTCAGGTTAAAGCACTTTGGGAAACATCTCGTTTAATTTGCTTTATTGCAATGAAGAATATTGCTCAAGCACTTTTCTTGTTTGATAGTCATTGAAAATTTAATGACCAACACATCAATAATCATTTACTATGATTTGATGCACTACATAGATTACCTTTAATTTTTTATTTTTTTTTCTCAAAGGTAGGAATGCAATACAACAGAAGCAGTTTTTCCAAAATATTTGGATATTTAAGATATAACCTGTGTATACTTTGACCACTTACTGTGGAAAACTATTCCATCACTTCTTCTGTAACACTGTGCTGGTAATGTGTTATTTTCTGTAAAGGTATCAACATTTTATTAAATATATTCTTTAAAACTAGCTGAAAGGCATTAACCACATAAGTTGTAAAAAGACTGCATCATCAAGAACGTCCTTAGTCTAAAACAGAATTGTGTTCAAAATACAAGATCCAATTTTACAAATATTTATCTTTTGAAATAATTATGCATGTAGACAGATTAGAAAGGAAAAACTAAATTTTAGGGTAAAGTAAAACTGAGGTTTTATACCAGGCCATGAAAAGTTCCATTTCTAAATTCTCTCAGTTCTTTGAGATTAAAACTAGCTGGAGCTTTTAATAATGTAACATTGATTACTATATTTATACTGAGTTAATCTGTATTTACAAAAAATTAATCCCACACTAAAAATTAGAAATCATTAGTAGGGCTCAAGGAGAAAGATTTCACAGACTTGGAAGCAAAACTATTTGTTCCTCACACATTCAGTCTATGAAAAAAACAGCTGGAGGAGGAAAAAAAAAAAAAAGGCTTTTTGGGATATTTTGAAAACCTTTATCAAGGAGAAACAAGCAATACCATTTGACCAGGAAACAGCAGTTTAGGCCTGCCAGAGGACAGGCTCCCATGTGACACCAGCAAAGAAGAAGAAGAGATTTCAGGTCACATTTTTAGAACATTCTGGTAGGCCATGGTATCAGCCAGGACAGGAGTAAACATCCATTAGGCACCATAGACTTATATAATTACAATTAGAATTGCTTTGCCCCTGTACATCAAGGGTTCTGGGCAAGTCTGGAATCTAAGAACATCCATATATATGCTGCTAACTTTTTCACACAGCTTGTACACAACATTTATTTAATAATTTTTAATTTTACTAACCTGCTAGACTGAGGAAGAGGTCAATTAATTGTGTCTTTATCCGAAGATGAAAAGTAACCTTCTGGTACACAGCAAAACTACATCAAGGCTATCAAAACCAATCTGGCATCATTATCCTCAGAGCAAGAGTGAGAATATTTCTTGCAGAACAAACTCTTTTCCCCCTTGTAAGTAGTGCAACCCTACTTTGGCACAGAGGGTGGACTAGAGTATCTCCAGAGGTGCCTTCCAACCCTCATCATTTTGTGATTCTGCAATATGCTCTCAGTCTAATTCTTTTGACTGTCACAGTCAAAATCAAAATGTGTAAATTTAATGTAACTTTTTTTATGAATACTTAAAACATAATCGCATCTTCTTTATGGGTCTTCTGCTGGCTTAGTCTCATTAAAATTCATTCTTCTGAACGTGCAGTGCAGAGAAAAAGCTGCTAACATGTCACAATAAACCAACTGTCTGAAACCCTGCAGAAGGAAAAAAAAAAGCGTAACATTTGCCTTGTACCTTGTAGTTTATGAGAGAAGATATCTAGAAGCAGCTGTAAAATAGTCATAAAATAAAATTGGAATTTATATCAAAATCACTCTTAAGACCTTGGGGCTTTTCTATCTCTGCATAGTTTACCCTGAGAGATTTAGTGGTGGAGTTTTATGTTAACGGGCTGAAAGTTATAGTGGAGTTGTCAGTAATGCTACCTCTTTTTGGTGTGTCTGCCTATATATCAGTCTATTTATTTTTAAATAGCAAGATAGTAACCCCCAGAAGGTGCAATACGAAAATGCTGTTGGCAACAGCTGAGCAGTTATAGATTTGTTAATCATCCTTAATGAAAATGCTACTGAATGCAAGCATTTTTAGATTTTGTTGTTGTTATTTGTGGGGGTTTTGGTGGGGGGGGTTGTTTGATTTGGTTTTGGTTTTTTTTATAATAAAGTGTTGTTTTGGTTTGTTTTTTTAAATGGGGGTCATGAGAGGCAGGATGAACTTGCACACCACCCTTCCCAACTTCCTCTGTCAAAAGATATTTCTTTAAAAGGAAAAAGCCAACAAAACAAAGCAGCATGAGAAACTGCAATAAAATTCCCATACATTGTGAATGAATGATGAAGCTTTTGCTGTATGATGGTGTCTGGGGTTGCAGTAAAAAGCAGTTACTATATAGACATTTCAAAAAGATAATGTTGACCTGAAGCCCTCTTCTAAGATAAGGAAGATACGTGTGTGTACGTATGTGATAGGAAGAGTGCAAGAAACAGGTTTATCAAAGTTGAAGGACTCACATAAAAAAAAACCCAGAAAATTTATGGAAAATGCAAGCATCTTACTCTAGGTCCTGCCTCATGAGGAATAATAGCCCTAATGTTTTACAGCTGGGGAATAAAAAAAAAAAAATTTCCACATAAAACCTAAGGTTTGTTTGACATCAAAACTCTGAGATATTTACTTTCACATTCCAACATGATGCTTCCCAGTGCCTGCTGAAGTTTCACAAGAAAAGTTTGCACAGCTTTACTATCTTGTCAGCTGAGTCTCAAGTCTAGCCTCAATATTTATCAAGCTCAGCTTTTATCTTTTCTCTGTAAGTTTGTAGAAATGTGTCATTACAGAACTCAGTTAAGGCTCCTGCTCCCAGTTGCTCCAGTATTCCAACCCAGAAATCTGTACAGCTAATTTCCAGTTAAGAAGATTCTCAGGAATAAAATGAATATGAACTGGCACAGCCAAAGTACAGTCTGAAATTATTTCTTATTTGTAAAACAAAACGAAGTGCAAATGTTGAATGTATTTCCATTTCTTTGATTACTACTTTGTATAGTTATGTATAACACAGATCAGTGGAGAAGACTGAAATGAAGTAAGGAACAAAAGAAAATAAAAAACAATTGCCCACAGTTGTTTACAGTATGATTACAAAGTGAAATTGTCAGGCATCTTCTTTTGATTAGAAAGATAAGATAAAAAGAATCTTATTTCAGCTTCATGAACATTAGAAACAGAGAATTCTGCAAGGCTTGCAAACAGATAATGAGCCACCAAATCTCAACAACTCTCCTGCTGCAGAGCAGAGCTGCTGCTGCTCCCTCGGTGTGAAAAGAGGCAGCTCAAGTGTGAGCCAACAGTGTCAGTCCCCAGCAAGGTGACCCCTGGGCTCTGCTGGGCTCAGCTGAGATCACACCAGCCTGCAGGTATGAGACTGCCTGCTGCTGCCTCACAGCCCATAACTCTTCAGTTTCCTGAACACAGTTACTTTCATGAACGTGGCAAAAGCTTGCATCTAATTCTTGCTCTTAATTTCCAGTCTCGCCTTTAAATCTCCATCCATGGCCACTTAAGATACAGGACAATGGCTCTTCTTACAACAGGCCGTGCCAAGGCATGAAGATTCACCTTCTGGGTGTACCAGCCCTACTTGTGAAAATGGCAAGTAATCAAAGAGCTACTGGGCTTTTTAAGTATTTCTTGCTAGGGGAAAGAGAAAGGAGTAGAAAAGGGAACGACAGCAGCAGCTAGAAGCAGAGTGCAGATGTTTGCTGCCATACCTTTCACCACCACTGAGAATCCTAGAATGGGTTGGGTTGGAAGGGATCTTAAAGAACATCTGCTTCCAGCCCCCAGCCATGGGCAGGGACACCTCCCACCGGACCAGGCTGCTCAGAGCCCCATCCAAACTGCAAACCTTGAAAGACTGGAATTGCTGAGGTAGCCAGGAGGGCTGGCAAAAGCAGCTCACCCTGTGTCACACGTAGCCTTGCAAAATCTCACAGTCCTTTTAGTTTTGATATGTCTGTAGCAATACCTAGAGCAGTAGGCATTGCTACTGGAGAAAATATTTTAGCAGCCCAAAGATACAGCAATTAGGCTGATATAAGACTTTATCAGGGAGAGCCGTAATCAAATATTTTACTACACTGGGCCTCGCTTGGGGTCTTTAAACACTCTCTGAAATGATGACAGAGCTACAGGCAGTTTAAGAAATAAAGCAAGAACAAAACCTGCACAGCTTTCTTTGCAAGAGATTAATTTCCACTGGGAGTAGAAAGGCTGGGTTTGAGTTATCCTAATCCTCTTGAGCCACTGCATGCCTTTAATGAAGTGTGGACAAAGCCAGACAGTGCTTAAGAAGCCACAGAAAAGACTTTGTAAAACAGTTTCAAGCCCACTGAGGATGGCACACTTCTTGTTAGAGCAAATAGGTTTAAAAACTCTGAAGAATTAATCAAATCTAAATGGGATTTATATTTGCCATGAGCAAAAAGTCTAATGACTTTGGCTTGGCAATATGGTGACCAGGGCTAACCTTAGCTAGAATTTGATGAAGCCTAATAACCCAGGATTTGCAACTATTTCATTATCTTGGGACCAAAGCCAGGTAAGTAATACCTAGGGAATTGTGGATGTAAGTGTATTTGGTACCAGTTGACTGTTACCACCTAAGTATGACACCATCTGGCAGCAGGTTGACAGCTTTAAAAGAATAATAAAAAAAAACAATCTTCAATAAAAGGAAGAAGTATGAACATACTGGTCTCAGTATGTTCACTAAACAATACAAAAGTTTTGTTTAGAAACCTCCTGTTCACTTTATTATGAGCTAACTCTATATGAAAATATGTTGCGGGTTGGAGCAAAAGTAATAACTTTTTGCAGTAAGAGGTTTTTGTTTGTTTCAGAACAAGCAGATTATGTAAGGTAAAAAACATAATCACGATGGAGAGAAGCTGGATGCCACCAGTCTAATTTTAGGACTAAATCAGCAAGGAAAAATTAGGCATTATGCTCCAGTGCCTAAACAGTGAGGTACCCTGCTACCCCAAAAATCTTGAACTGGGATCAGGGTGCCCAGTGTCTCAGAGACATGGAGAAGGTCAAGGGACTCACAATAGGATTTACATCTGTGGGCCAGGTACACCACAGCCAGTGCAGAAGCCCCACACAAACTTTGAGACTTGTAAGTAATTAGGCACCAATGTCCACACTAAAAGGAAAACATGGATTTCCTCTCCAGGACCAAGCTGCTTTTCCCCCTGCTCCCACTCCACCAGAGAAGTGAGACAAAGGAAGTCATGCTCAAGCTGAGTTGTACCTCATTCCTCAAGTGATCAGTGAGGCCACTCAAAGACCACAGTGCTACTAAATGTTAGAAAACATAAATCTGAAAGTCTCCTTCAAATATGTTGTTACAAACCAAGTTCATCTGAAAGTAATTTAATTTAGTTATTTGCAAACAGCATAGAAGTGCTCTGCACAGCGTCAGGTGTCTGAGGCCTATCACTGAAACAATCAGATCACTCTGGAGACCAGCTGTGCATCAAGTAGATTGCTTTTATCTAAGTGATAAAAAGCTTGTAGACTGTGAACAATACGGGGCATAAAACGTAACATTTTTAATGAGCAACATAAAAGATGAATAAAATGAGCACAAGAAACGGCAATTTAGTCAGAAGATGGGGAAAAGGAGCCTCCAGAACATGACATTTTATAGCAAGTGGGGGTTGCACTAAGCAGAATTTGGAGGGGGAAACAGTATTTTTCTCTTCTAATTAATCCAGTTGGGGTACCTTGCAAATCAATCACAAGTGTTCAAGCGTCAGCTGACTGAATCAAAAGAACAAGCATTAACATATTTTGGACCAGTTCCAGATCCAAAATAAGTTGTTGAAACTCCATTAATTTCAATGAAGATGCAAAATTGGCCTTTTTACTGTAATCCTCTACATCAACATGAAAGAAAAAGCATAAACCATTAAGCATTAAACTGCCTTTCTATTTTATTTCTTTTATGAGGCTCCTAGCAGGACATTAACAGCAGATTACACCTTTTGTGAGCCATCTAACAGGATGTTAACGACAGAAGAGTGCCCAATAAATAAAATTATTGTTATTACAACTATTTATAGTTGGCTTGTCAGTACCAAGCAATAAAACTTTAACATTTGGAAAGTCAGGAGCTACTCCAGCACTCCAACCATCCTGTTCAACACTTTTATGTTTTTTGGCCCAACTTGAACAAAACTAAAACTTCATTTCAGCACCTCAATTTATTTTTCAGGTGCTAAAGATGCACAGCAGAGATCTGAAGGCTACAATAACAGACAGTGCAGGCACTGGCTAGGCCAGACAGCTACAAGTGGGAAGAAAGCAACCAGGAATTCCAATTCACTCTGACAGAAGCACAACTGGATGAAGAATTGGAAAATTCATGTACAAATATTTCATGCCCCTCTCAACACTCTTTTTTCATCTATGGTGCCTTTTTACATTCTGTTGTGCTTTCTCATCACTCCTTACATACCATTAGATCATTTCAATCAATATGTTTTGTTTACAGACAATTACAAGCATTTTTTAGTTCATTACTAAAAGAAAGACAACTGTAAACTTGGAATAAAAGTTTATTTTTTCTAGAACATCTTATTCAATAATAAAAGTTCTAGCCATCAAAAACTCAATCCTTTCCAGGAGAGAGAGCTCCTCATTTGAAACTAAAGTACAGGTAGGTATACATTTGTCTACATACACACACACATTTTTAAGGGTTTCAGCTTTCTAGAATCAGTTTACAGGTCTGGGTAGTGTATGTGGGGGGGGAAATAAACAACTTTTAAATTTTTTTTTCCTTTTCCCCAGCTTTCTTCTATCTTTAAGGTAAAAAAAAGCCCAAAAGCTTGACAATGCTCTACCAGCATTTACATCTGAGTAATCTTATTGTATTTACAGAGACTGCACAGGAATAAAAGATCATTTGCCTGCAGAAACATCAACATTTATCTTGGTCTCAAAATTCTGAAAAGTACATATTAGTCCTGATATACCAGTATTGTGTCCCTGGTCTACTCCTACACCTTGCTAAACTTCTGTCTATGGGAAGACAAACTTAGACATTTCTGGCTTGGAAAACCTTTTCATTTAGTGCATTTTAAAAGCCCAGAAAGGACTCAAAGTATAATGTTCAAACAAAACACCATACTTACATATAATTTCTCTTAAAACACAGATATTTAAAAGCTTAATGTTTGCTCACAGTTCACAACTGTATCTTGAGTATTTATTATTACTTGAACTCCTTTTCTTCTTCTTCTTACTCTCTTTTAATAGCTTATTGTCTTGTCTTATCTTTCTTTGCCCCTTCCATACCCAGAGTAAATTTTCTGTCTAACAAGTTAGGGAAATATTGCAGGCTTGACTTCTTCCCATGACAGTTGTTCCAGTAGGTCTTTAAAAAATCTGGGATTAGTCCTAATAAATTCCACTAACCTCTGAGCTCTTGGAGAGCAAGCCCCATTCACCCATGGTAGAGCAGCAAAGCCAGTTTTCCAAGAACTCTCTCAGATCAGTTTTCCCACTGCAGACAAATATTTTTTTAAGAAAATAGCTCAAGTTTCCATATACAACTGCTTCTTGGCTGCCAAAGACAGACTACTAAAAAAACCCCATACATAATAATCCTAAGAATGGTTTGTTTTTTTGCATCCATTGCCCTCCCCACCTTTTTCTTTTCCCCTTTGTGTTTTATAAAAGGATTGTTCTGCAGTGTACTTGCTTCTATGGATACCTTCTATAAAGATGCAGAGCCAACTTTCTGACTCATGGTTTAGAACAGCAAAAATACTTGATGACTTTCACTTGTGTTTACTACAGACAGAAGGACATATAACAGCCCTGCCAAATACCTTCTTGTTTTGTTCCTTCTACCTTAAGGGCTTGTGCTTATATTCTGTCTCTCTCTGTATAAACTGTGTCAGAGAAGCAGATAGAAGCCAACAGAAGCAGAGGTTTTGATCCAAATGACTTCTAAAAGACTTCCATTGGCTTCAACAACTAAAAAGGTGAAAGAGGCAATGAAGAGAGGCATATTTTCTATATATAGTATCCAAATATTTGCCCTCCCCTCTGGATGAAGTGTGCCAGTGGAGCTAGTCCTGGAGCATGAAGCCTTTCCAGCAAATTTCCTTTTACTAAAGCAGCGGTGTTTTTCTGCACCTGCACTTACAAAAGAGTGGGGAACTTTGGAACGGGATGCACTTCTAGGATCTCTTGCTCTTGGGCACAGAACACTAAGCCAGGACATGTAGGTACACTGCTGGATGATGTGTTTCCATGGATTAGCTAGGTAGAGGTGAGAGGCAGGCCTGCATCTGCAGGGGACCAGGTTTTCCAACCTTTTTAACTAGGTTATGATTACTGCCATTGATCATCAACAAGCACAAACCTCTGCTGTGTTGGAATGCTGACAGAGAATTTCTGTGCCAGAGCTGACAGGCTCTGGAAAACACGAAGAAAAAGGCAGGGAGTGAGGGGATAAACTTTTGAGGCACACACGTTAATCATCTTGATGGCCGGTTGTGCCTGTGGCTGCAAAGGAGCAGGAGGGGACACAGGAGGCAGGCACTGGTGTCCCAGAACACATCCATCATGCACAGCTCTGATGTCCCTGACTCACTGCTGCGGGCAGGACCCTAATTCGCACAGAGTTTGTGACTGCGTGCCCTTCTATAGCCTCTGCACACACTGGGTCTGGAACGCAGAGCTGGCCTGGCTGCTTTGGATGGCAACCAGCCCAGAGACCACTGGAGATGCAGCTTCAAGACCTCCATGAGTCACTGACCTCAGCAGACCGACCTGCACTCATCTGTTAAGCCATAAAGTATTAGGAATCACACGTGGGCAGCTTCCAGAATCCGATGCTGTCCAGAAAGATTTGTGCTGCTTCTGCACGTCTTGTCAGGTCGTAGCACAAATCCCGTACCCAAAATAGAAAATCTACCGCTGACAGCCCACGTTCCTGCTGATTTACTGGTCTCAAAGATGCTGCAAATATGTGTCAAAAAACTATCAAAGCACAGTGGTGTCTGTTTTCCTGGTGGCAGACTGCAGCTCGCCAGCTGCGGTCTTCAAGTGTTAGAAAGCAGATGAGGTACAGTTGTTTTTCACAGCAAGCCAAGGATTATAGACACAGAGATAAACATAGTGATGATTTTGCATGCACTTATGGTTTTATAATCCCTTTGTTCTGTTCAGGATGAAGTTTTCCATTAGTTTTCTCTTGTCTTGCAATACTGACAGCCAAACTATGGCAATGTGCTGATGCAGGGGGACAACTATGGACAGTGAAAAGCAAGAGGTCTCTATCTCTTATCCATGACTTCCACTGCAGGGCTGGGAATAGGGCAAATAACCCAGGGAAAAGCTAAGCCACCTCATAACACACACTGGCTAAACACAAATAACCACACAATCAAATGCAGCCTTGTTTAGGCAGTATCTGACACTAGTCCTGAGCTACAGATCAGCAGCCATGGCATCAAGGTTTCTGCACCAAAGCTTTGGTTTAAAGCCACCAGCTTTCCTCATGGAGGATCATATGAACACAATAAATATCAACTCTAGCAGATTGCTGAGTCAGATTGGTTTGGTTTTTTATTTATGTTGTCAAATTACAGAATTCTACCCACAATGTAGAGGCTGTCAGATACACAGCAGAACAAGGCAAGCAAAAAAATTTTTTTGAGAAACCAACACCAAAATTACTGAGGATAAAAATATAATAAAAGTATCAGCTTAATTTACAGTCCCAGAAGCTGCCCTCATTTCATTAAAGCACTGCTGTGCCAGCTTTGAGAGAAAACAATGATTGTGAACTTCAGCCATGCCCAAATGGTAGCTGTGAAGCTGTTGCCAAGGGTGGAAAATTTCTCAAAAAAACTTTGTCTGATTCCTTGTAGCACAAGGACTGTAATTAAGTAAGGGACTGTAATTACCTTTTATTTGTTAAAAAGCAAACAAAAAAAGTTCTAAATCCATCCTTGCCACAGGTAGAACTACTGAATTCAAGGATGCCATGGTGCAAACTTGTATTTATGGTGCTGTTTTGCACATCTTGGGAAGACAGTCCACAACACAAGATGTCTTGAAAACTGGAAAACTTAGAACTGCACAAAAGTTACCCAACTCAAAACAATTATTCTGACATTCTTCAAAACAAAACAAACTAAAAATCCCCTCCAAACTCAAGGGAACGTGATACCTGAGATCTGATTGTTGTTCAGTTCAGCTTAAAAAAAAGATGCTGCAGGCAGCTTCATCGTTAAGAAGTTTTTCCAAGAGTCAAATCCATTTGACAAGACTTAGATATTGAATGGAGCCTGCTGTGTTTCCAATCATTATTGAACGAAAACAAATTTATATTCTTTGCTGTTGTACGATTCTGCAGGAACTGGATGAAAAACATTGGACTTTAGTCATTGGCATACCATGTCCAGTACATAAAAACTTACTGGTTTGATGGCAAGAAAAAATTTGAATTAGAAAATTAAAAAAAAATAACCCTACATGTTGGAGGCAACCCAAATGTAAAGAACTCTTCTGTATCACTGGGATAGTTAGAAAGAAAAACTGCCTGGTTATTTGCTGCTACTCCCCACAGCACTCAGTGCTGCAGCACGGACAGTCTCTGTAGAAAGGAGATTCACATGTCCAACAGCATAAAATATTGGCGAGGAGGTATGAGGAGTTCTGAGAGATCTGCAAACAAGCTTCACATCCATAAATCAGGGGCTATTTACAGAGAGGGTTCAGCCTTTTCCAGCTGCCAACTTTATGAAAGCAGTTCTGCAGTCATGACTCAGGCACTGGATAGCAGTTATGGAAAGCAGGAGTTGCAAACAATTCTGAACACCACAGACTAATAGCCAGTTAGATACACCCTGCTAACAAATTAGCATGAATATTTCAAGTGAAGAGTGCTTTTCTAGGTTTGAGGCAATCTACAAGTTCCTTCTCCCATTAGTGTCTGATCCGCTTTGCTTATTCCCTTTCCATCATTCTTTAAGTCCTATTTGTCACCATTTTATGTTGGTCCTCACAATTCAGTAGGAATTAGCTTTCCAAAATTAAATAAGTGCTCTCACAGAGTATGAATGCAAACTGAATAGCAGAATGAATCATTTTTGTCTGATAATGTGGCTTCCTCCTGATCATTAAATATTTTTTTCTTTTCAGACTTTATGAATAAGAATTGCTCTCACTTTTATAGTTTTTATTTGTGGATAATTTACAAGTAAGTAATTATGTTTATCTGACAGCTAAAATTCAAGATGTGTTTTATTGTTTATTTGCCAGAAAAAATTATCAGGCCACCAATTTTTTACTGTTTATGGATTGCCAGTATACAGAATATGCAGGCAAACCAAAATTTCATTTCTGAAAGAGATCCACATAAAAATATAAATTTTGACTTCTTGTAAACATTTACACTACAAAAATTGACTCATTTTCATCAAAGTCCAGCACTGAGAAGATAAAACTAACTAAGTCCAAGCTCCCATCAACACATATGGTGATTTTTTTCAGTACCAGTTGATGTGCTCCCACTTAAGATTTATTTCTATGTTTAAAAACGTATCATTCTGTACAAAAATTTACCACAAGAAATTCTGGAAGTCTGGAAGACAATAAAATCCATTGTTTAGACTAGCAGTGGATCAATTATCTCACATAATTTTTGTAGTTGTTCTCTGTGTGCATGTGTTAACAAAATGGATTTTATAGACAGATATCTACAAAAGTTAAATTTCATCTAAAACCCTGGAATGAACAAAAAAAAGAAAGATTTAAGGCCTTTCATTTCTCTTTTGGTGTTATTCAGTTAATTTCTCCTTCCCTTTTAAGGAAGTTGTTTTAAACCAGTTTCCTGTGAAGAGAAAGACTGCCAGACTGGGCTCACTTCATGTATTTTCATTCCTAATGATGGTATCCTTTTTAAAAAAGGCATAAAAAGACTAAGGAAAAACTGCACAGAAAAAAGAACTTCAAGGAAAGCATGCCTTAAGGAAAAGAAAACACCGAAAAACTCATGTCTGAATTCTGCCCGAGGGTTGGGGAGAAGGAAAACAGAGAAAGTTTAGATTTATGATATGAAATCAAGACACACATAATCGTTCTCTGCCTCTCCCCTACATACTCTGGAAACTGTGGTTAACTTGGCAAAAGTAGTTCTCATTTCTGTTGTACTACTTTTACTCACTAATCTCAATGAATCTTTATGACAAGCATGGTAAAGTGTTTTAAAGGAACATTTAAAACAAAATAGCTACGTTGGAGACCTTACTTTCAGATATCTCGAGTTAGGCATAAAGAAAAGAGCTCTGCTGAGCCAGCTCCAGACAGCTACATCCTGCTCTGATCTGGTTGTCTAGACTTCCTTCAGTCAAGTGAAAGA
>WAAG01087168.1:21197-32057 GCA_013390105.1 Tichodroma muraria | reverse complement strand
CTTTGAGCTGGATGCTTGAGAGATTGAATTCTGTGGTGTTATTTTTTGGTGGCAGTGGGCTTTGTTCACCTGCTGTGCCAGAATTTGCAACTAGTTTTTTGGTGTAGTGCCAGTCAGTGCCTGTGTGTGATGGCATCAGGTCTTAGGGCTGTTGTTTTGCTGGTGTTGCTGATAAAATCAAACAAATAAAAGGGATCAGCAGAAACCATCTGAAATAGGAAGCTCTTCAGAGAAGCTTTTGATTAGTAGTTAGTTGGATTATGGTTGCTTCAATTTTTATTATGTTTTTACTCTATTAGTTTCTTGTCTATGACAGCTATTCTTTTAAAAGCAGTCTTTTAGATGTCATATTACATGCCGAAGATTGTAAGACTTGGGAAGAAATAAGGACCAATAAAACTCCAGTTTTATTGCTTAAGCGCTGAGTTTGCAGTTTGATCAGATTAGCATTATATGGGCCTTTCTTTTAAAACACTGACAGGTATGACTGCAGTGGTGTATATCACAACTGGGTTGTATCCCAGAGATCAGGACACATCCTCCAATATTTTTGCAGCATAGTTTGGACCATTCTTAGGAATAATCAAATGCTGGAATGTTTTTTTTTAGTGTAATGGTTTATGTATGAGTCTCTGACAGATACGTAGCTTAAAGTTAGGCTTTTCCTGCACTAGCTGTGCTTCTAAATAAACATTTTGAAGGTGCTGAGTTGCTTAGGGGAACTCCTGCACTTCATGTGAGCTGGTGACATTCAGCTGAACTGACAGCATTAGAGGAATTCTGAAAGCATGTTTGTGTGAGTTTCTCTAGTGCTGATCTTAGTTCTAGCACATACAGGTTTTAAAATCTTGACTCATATTATTTTTTTCCAGGAGTTAACTGCTTTCTTGGGAAAAATCTCTGAACAAAATGTACTCTTGACATTATCCCTGGAGAAAAGCAGAATACACATTTCTTGATGTACCTTTCTTTTTCTCTTTCTTTATTACTGGTGATGTCATTCTGTTCATTTTCTTCATTGCTCACTGGTACAGGTGAATGAGAAAGGAGTAATGACCTTTCCTCAAAGCTGCCTTAGAATATCTGGGCACTTAATAAACCCATGAACTGAAATCAGAAGGCACATTTGTATAGTGGCCTCTATGGCTGTGGACACAAACAACCTAAGCAGGTGGCCCCCTATGCAGGACGGCTCACCTCCAGAACAGGCTTGTCACAGGCAAACCCTCTTGCCCTCTTGGGAAGGGTCCATTGGATCATTCTAATTGCAAGATCATGTCTGGTGATGGTTTAGGGAGAGTGCAGCTGAAATTGGTGAATTTGTGACAAAGAGGATGTTCAGGCAGTTCAGTGATAAAGAGAAACATGTTGGAGTACGTGGAAATGCTTTTGGACCTGGTTGGTCTATGAGGCTTAATTGGTTAGTGTGTGCTGATGCTCTCTTTCACAAGGTAACCACATCATAAAGGGCAAGAGAAGTCGGAAAAACTCATTTCTAACTCTGCCTCAAAACCAGATCTATTGCTTGGTCCTAATCAAGGTAGCTGCCACTGTACCTACAGCTGAAAACCTGGGGAAATTTACATTTCTTAAATGACTTACTATCATATTGATGCTACTGCTATTACTATGATTAGAGCAGCTCATGGATCTGCACAATCTGGCTGTAGGCACTTCTGCTGCTCCAGACAAAGACTATTGCAATTTCAATGTCACCTCATGGGCAGGAAGCCAGCTTGACAATGTTAATTCTCAGAAGTTTGAGTACTCTTTCCATTATATCAACACACGCAAATGTTAGTAATGGTTGTAAAATTATGCAGCCCTAAAAAAAAAATCCACACACATGCCAGTTCTATTATAGACCCCATCTGTGCATCTACTGGTTCAAAATGGAAAAAAATCCCTTGCCTAGCATGTTGATCAACTAATTATTATAAACTACATCTCGCAGTGACGTTCTGTTTCAATGGTGTACAGCTGTTTCTGTGTTTCTTTTGCCTTTTTCTATCTTTTCCCAGTCATCTTTCTTAGTGCTTTGTAGTCAGCAGAAGAATTGATGAAGTCTTTAAAATATTTTATTTGTGGTCTTGCTCAAGAACAGTGCACTCAGTCTTTCAAATGAACTCAGGGGACTTCAGATCAGTGTCTAATCATAAGAGCCAAAGAGCACTGAAACATACCCTCTGCTTTTACCCCCACAAAGCTATGGACTTTTTGTCTTCTTTTCAAGGCCCACAGGAATTTAAATCTGCTTCTCATGTCCTGTGATGTGGCAGGATCAGATGGGTATTTCAGTAGCATCAGAGCTGGCTTACGGACCTCAGCCCCTGTTGGGCCAGGTCAGGGTTCCAGGAGCTGTTGTGCTCGGCAGCCAGACTTACTCCATCTCTGCCCCCACTTTCCCCTTCTCCTCTCCAGGCTCTCCACTCATAGTGATAACACAGTGACTGGTGAAATCCCACCCTAAATGGGCTTGGGCAGCCCATTATTTCCCTCCTCTTCCCCTAATTTCCATGCTCCTTTTCTAAGCTGAACTCTTCCCCAAACTGGTTTTACAGTTTGTTCATGCAAAGGAAGATACTGGCTGAGCTGAAGACAAACAGCGTAGGGTGAGGAGCAGGGCAGACAGGGGAACTATTTGCAAAGTGTTTTCTCCCAACTAGTCAATGCAGAAGCCAAGGAAATGGAGTTAAGCCAAAGGACTAAATTATGAGACTCGGGATTCAACATTTACTCTGTATTTCCACTGAAATAGCTGCTGCTGCTCCCAGGAAGGAAGGGTGAGCACTGTCTAATTCCATCAGCCCTCGGCTCCAAGGCAGGCCCATCTGGTGATGGATCTCTTTCAAATATGAAATAAATTTGGATGCATTTGTGCTTTACCTAAAAATCATGCAGTACTTCCAGAGCTGAATGTTCGGCTGACTCTGAACCAGGCAGCATTAGAGCTATGTTTATTTTAGTTGTTTGTCTTTGCAAATCAGCTCAGACTGAAGGCAGAGAAAGATCTGCATGAATGATTGCAAACAAAAACCTGCTGATTTCTACAAATTCTAGTTAATTGACCATCCACCAACTCTAGGAAAAACAAATGGAAACTGTGGCCAGAAAAATAATTTTTAAAATTATTTTTCTGGCCACTAGTTGCAAATAAAGTCCTTGAAATACCGATGAAGAACCTGCAACACAAATCTGTAGCAATGGCTGTCTTTTGGGAATCTTTAGTATTCAGTCAGATACTAAAGTCAGCAGAACAGGGTTTACATGACCCTTGGACCTCACTTCATGTTGGCTGAGAGCCACCCAATTGTTGCACACTATAAATATTGCCTCCTCTTGCCTGGCACTGACAGGTTTTCCCACAGTGGGAAACACCAGGAGCACCAAGTGTTTTCTGAGCGTTTCTCAAAGGAAGACATCGAATCTGAAGACTGGAGTCCAAGTGGCAAGCCAAGGAAAGGCCTCTACAACAAGTCATCTAGAAAAGACAATAAAGTCTCTCTCTGAGAAGGAAGCTCTTTGCCCCGAGTGCCAAAGAGTATCTTTGAGGAAATACCTGTGTAGTCTATGAATATACCCATGGAATCTTTTTCCTGACATATTATTACAATTTGGACTGCAATTTTATTGCAGTGTACACACTAAATCCAAGATCTAAGACTCTGTTCCCTGTTGGTCTCTCTGCTGTTCACATAAGAGGGATGAGGAGAGAACATAGAAGTGTCCCCATTTGCACTTCTTGTTTGAAGGCTGTATTGTGCAGTCTAGACAATGGGGAAGATTAGTCTGCTTGAAAGATGCTGTATATTAAAGATAATCTTTGAGCAATGGCTGGTCTTGAGGGAGGGATGTGAAGCCTCTGTCAGTGCCTGAGGAAGAGAGAGATGCTTAGTGTTTCACTGGAGACTAACCTTCACATTCATCTGCTGGCCCTGATCTCCAGGCTGATGATGCAATCAATACAAGTTCCTCTTCAATTGCTGGAAGAAAAAAGCAGTTTTGTGCAGTGACTACTGAATTTAGTGAGAAAAGAGTGATAAACTGGTGGGATCCTATTTTTCAAACTGCTGCTTTCACTGTTTCAGGTAAGAGTTTGCCCTGTAAAGTGAGGTGTCTGAGTAAGCCTATGCACTTCAGCCTAATGATTCTTTTTTCCAAGATAAAAGTTATTTCAGATGCCCTGGAGGCCAGAGAACATTGTCTTTGCTTGTCCTTACATGTCATAGCTTACAGAAAACTTCCCTATAAATTAAAGATGTGAGAGCAAACATCAAAAGCCATGACTACCATCTGTGCCTCAGGAAGCGAACATGAGACATCAGGGGACATCTCTTTGATTATTTTTGTCCCAACAGTTTTAAATAACTCCACAATTTACAATTGCAGGGGTACTCCTGCAATGACTGAAAATACATTAGGATACTTCCTCTATGAAAATAGTGATATTTTCTCTCCACCCTTTCAAAGCAGACTCAGATCTTCTCCCCTCCAGTTCCAGGAGCATTGTAGCTGGCTTAGATTTCACAGGGAGCTCTTCTTCTTCCGAGTGTCTTAAGATATTTCTCTATTTGAGCTTTATAGATGTGAGCTTCATAGCTTCACCATTCAGACAGTGTGTGTAGCAGGTGCTCACCACACCAGGCAATGATTAGAAATTAGATAGCTTAATCCTCAGCCACAAACCAAATGGTGTGTATGAAAAGGAGAGGCATTACATGCTCCACCAAGACGCCAGTCACTCAGGAAGTACACCACCTTACTTTCATGCGCCATTTTTTCTGCCTCAGGCTTTAATGTTATCACTCACTACATCTTTTTTAAAGCTTACAGGTCATTGCATGAATCATGCCTTAGTTGAGGCCTCCCTTCTTGAAGAAGAATGCTGTTTCATCATGGCTGAAGCCAATACAAATCCAGCTGGTTGTCAGTCGATGCTTGCTCTCACCACAGCTGGTTCTGTTGTCAGGCAGTGGAGTGGTTCAAGGAATTGATCTAGCTAAAAATGAGTTTGGCAAAAAGTAAAAACTTAATTTTAATTTCCTTGAAGTGGCTTATTTTCTAGTTGCTATACTACTTTTTTGCTGGCACAAATTAAAAGGTGGGGAAACAGTCTACAAAGACAGAAAATCTGGGTGATTCAGCAACTTGAAATAGTCTTAAGGTCAGTTAGACACAGACTGATTCCACACTGGTTTTGGGATACGGATTTTTCAAGAGTTGTGGACAGAGAGTTTCTTTCTGAGTGATGGTAAAGAAGTAGTATTCTGTGAGGAAGCAGAATTAAAGGTCTTTATCCTTGCCTGCGTCAGTGAGAGCTGTCATGGAATCTCATGAGGAATGTCCTGGAGGTCTTCTGAAGAATGAATGCATAGAATCATAAAATCATAGAATGGTTTGGGTTAGAAGAGACCTTGAAGATCATCCGGAGGGGGAGGGCTGTCATCCACTAGGCCAGGTTGCTCAAGGCCCCAGCCAGCCTGGCTTTGAACACTTTCAGGGATGGTGGCACCCACTGCTTCTCTGGGCAACCTGTTCTGGTGCATCACTGCCCTTAAAGTAAAGATTTTCTTCCTAGTATCTAGTCTAAATCCACCCTCTGTCAATGTAAAGCCATCACCCCTTGTCCTATCACTCCATGCCCTGGCAAAAAGTCCCTCTCCAGCTCCCTTTGGTACTGGAAAGCTGCTCTGTTGTTTCCCCAAAGCCTTTTCTTCTCCAGGCTGAAAACCCCAACTCTCTTAGCCTGTCTCCCCTGTTCTGTCTTTAACATGAGCAATGCTCTTTTTGCAAAGTTTAGAGCAGAAATAGCCAGCCTAGACATGTAACTTCTGATATTTTGTTCTTCTCTGGGAGAGCTGAGACCATTCTACTCATTTTTCTAACTTCCTGATCAAGCGTGGTGTACTGGGGAGCTCGCAGCGCAGACAGCAGCTTGCTGTAAGGCAAATAAGCAGGAGAGCAGCTGGGGCTTGCTGACTCAGCTGTAGCAGCTCCAGTGCTTCCTCACACATCCTGCTGCTTTGCATCCTCAGCGCTGGTGTCACAGCTTTCAGTCACGGGCATGTCACCTCCTGCAGTCATGAAAGGCGGAAAGGGGCGTGAGCACACACACGGAGAAACCCACAGAGACACACGCGTGTACTCCGTGCGGCACACACGCAGGGCAGCAGCAGCCACAGCAGCAAGGGAATCCTGGCACTTGCACAGCAGCAGGGCCCTTCTGGCTCACGCAGCTGCTCTGCATCTAAGGAGGGATGTCCCCTGCGCTGCCATGGCAGATGTCAGACATGGCAATTTGGGGGTCAGGGTGCCACCACAGCCCCAGCCAGGAGGTCATGAAAGAAAAGGCACAAAGCAAGGCCGCATCTGTTCTGAAACAAAGGACATCTGTCCCTGGCCCGAGCAGCTTTCTGGCATGATTTCACAAGGACAAAGGCTCAGGTTGACTGATACAAGGCTGGTACTCAATAAAACAAGCCGTAAGGTCTTAGGCTGTCCAAATGTGTGCTGACAGTGAAACGGCACTTTGGCAGGAGTGAGGTTTTATTCTTCCTTCTAAGGAAGTGGGTAGCACAAGATAGGGATCATCCTGTGCACTGCCTTTAACCACACATCTGCCCATGTGTTAGGATCTTTTTGTGCTGTTTAAAACCTACACTACTATCAGATTATAGACAACAGATGTTCTATTCAAGTAGTTTCATGGTAGGAAAGGTTCTTCTGCTTCTTTAGAATTTAGGTTCATCCATTCCTTTCTCCAGGTTGTTAAATTTTACTTATATTAACAACTTATTTATTGAAAGACTGCAAACTGCAGATGTGCATTTGCCTTCTGCAAGAACGTGAGCCTTACAAGAGAAAATCTTTTAGAAAGGGCAAACTTCAATGAAGTGTTTGGGAAAGAAGCTGACCATAGCAAATTCCAATTATTAACTTGCTTAGCATCATTGTTAAACAATATGCTGTGCCTCCTTCCCTTCTCTGCTGGTGCAGTAGTGGTTGTAATGCTTTCTAGCTGGGGAGAATCACAGCACAAAATTTTGTAGCTGAGTGTGAGTGTACACATGCACACCCGTACAATGCAGTGGAGATTTAGTAGAACAATATCACAAAACCAGAACAACCTCGGATTGCATTAACAAGATGAGTCAATTTAGTTGTTATATACTGAAAAACAGAAGCAAATAACCATTAACATTTTATGAGCTTGTAACTTTTCCTTATGCATTCCTTTTTATGTTCAGCCCAAGCTACTGCATGCTTGTCTGTGAGGGTTTGGGGAAGAGCCAGCAAAATCCTTGCAGCTAGGCTGCTGCACAAGTACACAAACTCATGAGAACTCTGTAATACATTTAGACATTTAAGAAAAACCCAAATCTATGGAAACTTTTTACACGGTAGTTCTTAATTACATACTGGCTTCACTGTGCTTGCACATGCTTGATAGTGTTAAGACAGTACAACATCAAAAAGTTTTAGCCTGCTTTATAAAGCTCTGGGGATGGTGTACTCACTGTCCTGCAGGTAAAAATCTCTGACTTTGTATCTCATACTGATAGTTTCTGAAACTGTTGGCTTTGCCTGGCTGTTACGGAGCTGATTTTCTTACTGCATCTTTGAAGAAAAAAAGAAAATAGAGTGTATTCCAGGGAATGAAGACCAGAGGTTTGTATCCTTACTCTGCTCATTGAGTGGGAAATGTGACTGAGAAAAAAAGGAAAAATTTCAGAACTGTAACATTCTGCTAGATAGTTTGAAACTTTACACCACCTGCTGCATCTGCCACATCTGCAGTTTTAACAGGGCAGTGTGAGGCCTAAAATTTGCACTGGCATTGAGATGAAGTCCGTATATAACAAAATACAGAGGTAGAATAAAGAAGATAGAAATTATGCTTGTGTATACAGGGGTATCCAGATAGAATTTCAAATGTCTAGTAATGGTATGAGAAACTGCAATGAGATACTAGTTTAAAAAGATCTAATTTTCAATTGCTAACTGAAGATTTTCTTCTACAGAACAATTTGTTACATACTGCCGTTTGATGGCTTTTGAAAACATGAAGTTTGCCCAGTTCCTGGCCAGCTCTGGCTAGAGGCATGGCCCCCAGCCAGCACGTGCTGAGTATAGGAGAAGGGAGAGCCCTCCTCCAGATAAAGTTTTCGTCTGAACCCACTATCACTGGCCCCTTGAATATCCTTGAATACTTTTACTGGCCCCTGCTTGGGAAGCAGCTCTTGAATTAAATTCAAGGCCTCCACAGATGTCAATATGCTCCACCAGCAGATGAGATAAAGACATAAATTTGGGCATAAAGCCATCAATTTTGTCCTGAAGCAGCTTTTTAAAAGTTTGGGAGCCTGGGAGGAAATTTTTAAACATCTATGGATGCTCTTGATGCTAGTGCCACCTTCATCACCATCAGTCTCAATTTTGGTTTATTCTTCAGTAGTTATAATGATGAATCAGTTCTGGGAACTTACTTATGTCAAAAATATCCTGATTTCAAACCTGGAGCAAAGTTATCCAGCCTGAGGTTTGTTCAAACATGAGTTTCTAATCAGTAAGTGTCCTGATGCCACTGAAGGAGTGGTGAAGTAGTGGAATTGAATAGCTGTGAAGGATACAGGAGCTAATGGAGGTTCACATGAGCACAGCCACTAAAGGAGATGTGCAGGAGCCACGGTCTGGGTGAATTGTAGATGTAATGTACAATGCAGAGGCAAGTAAAAAGATATATTCTTGGATTATCATTACTTAAGAAATGCAGTGATAGGGCTCAAGCTTCTACTACCGACCTGAGCAAATTATTCTGCTGGAGATTTTTCATTCCCCAAATTCCTCAAACACTCTAGTAGTTATATATAGCCAAATGTTTTGGAAGGCTGCCATTTATAAGGAAAAGGACAGTATTTAGCACGTACTGCTACTATGACTGACACTTGGAGAAACTAATAATATGCAAAGTTGAAGAGATGTGGTATTTATGGGTAACAAAATTCTTCAAGGAATCATCATTATCAAGTGTTCACTCAAAAGGATGACTATATGTTTATTTTGTCATCAAAATAAGAAAAGCTGGACTTGATTTTTTCTGGTTTTGTACTGTGACTTTGTACTCTCTCCAGCTATCTGAAACCAAAAAAAGCCATTGTTTATTTACTGGTTTAAAGCCAGTTTATTGCGCTGAACGTTTCTGAATCCTGTATTGTAAGGATCAGTACTTTGCAATGTGGATTTTAGCCTATTAATGTTTATTTTAGATTGTTGTTTCAAAAATAAGCATCTTAAGTAATCACTTAAGTAATAACTAAGAAAGATTAAGAAGGTTCATCTCTTGCAAAATGTCATTCCCACTCTTCTTAGTTAGCCTTAGCCCTCAGCCTAGATTTGTATCCAAGTTATATACCACACCCCAAAGAAATACTGAAGTTTTCATAAGAGGAAAAGAATGCTTTGGGATCGCCAGAATAAAAAGCTTCCAAAAATATCCTGGCGATGAGTCATAAACAAACACATTCTGTAATGGAGGGATAAAAGTCATTGGGATTAGTACCAGATCTTGCATGTTTGTAACTGTTAGGCCTTCTCCAATCCTGCAGTGAAGGTGAAAAATGCTCCAGATGTGAACCATGGGCATGCTTAGTCCAGAGATGTCCAGGCTTAGCCTTGGCCCTGGTCCTTGTTGCTCTCTTCTGTCTCTCCAGGCTCTGTAGCCAAATTAGTCAGTTCCCTGAATTGGCACTGAGACTTGAAAGACCCTGCTGGCTCCTGTAAAATCCTGTGCCCTAAAATAGTGTCAGGATTAAGCTGTATGGAAAAGGGATTGTTTATTAATACTACAAAAAGCAAACAGAACCCACTGTTTCTCCACAAGACTTAGCATCTGAGTTATTTAAACAGCCTCTGGGTTGTCTGCTGTGACCAGAGAGCTCTTTTTTGCATTGGATGAAGAAATTTGCAGTTCTCTTGCTCATTTCTTGATAATTTTTTGATAATATATTGAGCCATTTATTTTCTGGTGGAAAGTCTAAAAATGAATGCTGGAAATTGTTGAATAAAATCTGGCAATTAAAATAATTTAAATGCACTGTCCCCCTGCCCTAAATCCTTCATCATTTACAGTGGCAGATGGATGGTAGTCAAAAACACACTATTGTTATTTTCATGTTTTGTCTTTGATAGATCTTTCTCTCCACATTTTATTCTTTGGAAACTTTCCTGATGGATATGACAGAAATTTGAAACCTGTAGGTTTTATTTATTTACTTACTTACTTACTTTGCCATTAAGTTCCAGGAATGATCATTTGCTTTCCTCTGAGAAGTTGTTCATTGTGTAACATTAATTATCTATGGTTGTAGAGACTGCAAACGCTCTAGTGGCACAGTGGCCCCTGTGGTAAATGGTGGAGAAGCCTCATCATAGTACACATTAGCAATATTTTAGTTAAGAACTTGTGAGCCTCCATTAACACACACACACCCCCCACCCCCCCCCATTATTCAGTATTTCTGAGCAATCTATAAATATTTGCTCTGGTACAAAAGAGCTCAGCTGAAGAGCTCCTATTTTTAGCTGGAGGTTAGGTTTGGTTGTTTGTTGTTTTGGTTTTCCTCTCCTTTTTAAATAGATGCTGTCAAGGTTAATGGAACCATAATTTGACCTCGCTTTTTAATACTGTGCCTGTTTGCCCTGTATGTGTATTTCCGTATATGTGACCATTCCCCTGACAAATATGTCACAACGAGTCGCTGCAAAAGGTGGAAACAGGACAATAAAATTAATTGGCAGCTTGTTGAAGACTGTATTCAGTAGTAGTCAGGCGCAGTCTATCTTGTGTTACAAGGTTTTGAA
>WAAG01087168.1:238-21181 GCA_013390105.1 Tichodroma muraria | reverse complement strand
TCAGTGCCTCTCTTAAAGCTTAATGATGCAATGGGATGTGCCTACACTGCCCTAAATGCTCAGTGAATGGTGTCATCATCTCCTACCCTGACCCAGCAAGGTGCTTCAGCATGGTGGATAGCTCTTGTGACACATAGGTCTGGTGGGTTTGTCTTTTATTAAATGATGTAGAAGTTCTCCTAAGGAACACAGCGGTGGGATTTTCTTCCTGACTGTTCATAGTGCAGCAAGCATCCTAATGGAAGCAGTCAGAATTATCATCAGTCATGGTGAGCCTAACAGAGCTCCGCTGAGGGGATTGGAGCAATTACTTTGAAAGCCAAATCAAGTCTAATAAAACTCCTCTGGTGAAGAACACTGCACATTTTGATTCGTGTTCACTGATGTTCATCTGCATAGCTGGCATTGTGTAGATACATAAAAGCACAAGGAGGGGAAAGCCTGTTTGAGGCTTGCTCATCTATCTCTGAATTGGGAAACAGAGTAAGGGACATGCTTTTAGCTGTCAAGCTTTGCATCGTCCATGTTGCATTCTACAGTGTTTTTCAAATACTTATTAAATCTTGTACTGAAAAAAAAAAAAAAAGCTTAAGTTTTGCCCTTGGGATATGAAAATGCCATGAATTAAGGTCACAGTTCATTCTAAATTTGGCTCATTTGGGCATATAGAGTAGAATAAAATCTTTGTTGACTCTTATGATTTCAGTGCACCTGACACACCAGGGGCATGTCTGGGGTTCTGGGTTGCCCTTAGGGGTTCCAGTTATCCCTGGCTGCCTCAGCACAGTTCTGGGTTGTCCGCAGAGGTTCAGTTACTTCCAGTTGCCCCTAGATGCTCCTAGAGGTGCTCCAAGAGTTCCCAGTTACCCACAGTTTCCCCCTGAAAGGGTTCTTGGTTGCCTTTAGGGGTTTTCAGTTGCCCCCAGCAGAGTTCTGGGTTCTGGGTTATTACCATGCTGCAATGTGGAAAATTCTGACTTTGTATAAGGGAATTTTTCTACTGTGAAGGTGGACAAACACTGGAATGCATTCTTAGAGAAGCTCTCTACCCTGAGGACCTTCAAACCACAGCTGCACAAGCCCCTGAGCAGCTTGCTTTAACTACATCTGCTTCGAGGAGGAGGTTGGACTGGGGGACTTGAGAAGTCCTTTTCCAACTGGAATCACTGCAGGCTGATTTTGAGGGAAAGAAGTTATGTTTATTTCAGTAATTTAATGGGACATCCTAGATCTTGTGATTGGAGTTAAAAATAGAGTTTGGAGTTTTCCCAACCTCCAGTCGATCACATCTGTGTTTCCAACTTGGCTTGCACAATAGGAGAGCAGTTGCTTTCTTGGTATTATTTTAGATGGTGCCTGGCTGTGAGAGGTAATTGCAGTGACACAGCAGCAAATTATAATGAGATTGTCACCTATAGAAAACATTCAGTGATTGCAACTTAAGTCATGGCCAAACCTGACCTTAGAAAATCTTCTTTTAAGTTCTTCTACTCTTGTTATTCCAAAAGAGCCAGTTCATTGCAGCCTTGGTGGAGTTCTGCAACTCCACTGTTAACTGTGAAACGGTATCAATGTATTTAGCTGGAGCACAGGCTAAGTGTAGTGAGCCCAGAAAATGCCAGACACTTGCAAAATAGCACTCTATTAAAACCATATGTATAGCAGCTTTTCAGTGACAATTTGATTTGACTTGGTAATTTTGTTAAAAGAACGTAGGCTGGGTTTGTATCACTTTATTAAACATGCCTGGGAATGGTCCCAGCCAGTGAGGCCAGCTGGCGTGGAAGAGCCTGCATCTACACTGGTGGACTGGCTTGGCCTGTGCTAGGTGGCTGCAAGCAAATTGCTGCTTGGGTGTGGTTCCTGGCAGAATCCCACTACCAAAACAGGTCCAGAAGCTGCTTGGGAAAGTTGGAGCAGGCTACGTTCATGCCAAGGAACTCTCTCACAGTTTATTAGCATAGATAACAGTGTTGGTGCACATAGGCCCATGCTTGAATCTACTTTATACTCAAAGGTAGATGAGCTTTTGTGCTGAAAACAATTTGTATATTCCAGAGAGCTCCAAAGGAAAAGACCTAGAAACAAACATTTCTTGTTACTGTTGTCATATGAACCAAACTAAGCATGGACCACAGACCTTAGAAAAGCTGACAAGTACAAAAGTAAAACCCATGGATGCTGTTCATCTTTGCAGTTGTGAGCAGGGCAGTAACATGTGTGTGCATAAATCTAACCTACAAACGATGTACAATGGGAATTAACCTGGTCCAGTGAGGACAATAACTATTCTTAAGGACTGCAGAACAGGAAATGCTGAAGTGAAGCAGTTGTTTGAGTTAGCCATGAGGCATTCTTCTGTTCTGAACTTTATTTCTGTTACAAAGAGGGAAGAATTCTCTCTGTTTCTGATGACTTCAAAGAACAGCCTGCAGAGAAGATCTGGCCAATAGTAAGAGGATGTTGCTGACACTGTGGTGTAAAGGACAAAAATCAGATGACAGTGGAAGTCTCTTGGCTCTTCTCTCTTCCAGCTTGGAGAATACATCCATGCAAAACAGAATGTCATCAGGAGATTATAAGCTTTTTTCCTGGAAGGACTACTAATATGGCAAATTGATAGTATCTGCTGTGGTTGCATTGTGCTACCTTTAGAACTGAAGGAATCCTTCCTGGGCCATGGAAACAAAGTCACTGAAATGATTGTCAAGTAGAGCCATTTTTTGCTTTTCGTTATGACATTATTTCTACATCTGGACTGGGAAAATATGTCCATGGTCTTCCATGAACTGTCTTTGAGAGCTTCTGCATGTGCCCAAGGGTGCTCATAGGGAAGGACTGCACAAACTTCACTTCAGGAAAACACTCTGTGGCCAGAAGACTACAGAAAATAGTTTTGGCTGCTTGCAGGGGTTGCATCAGGGCTAATGTAGGATGCATCCTGGTCAGTGGCAAACGCAGGGACTGCAAGGATGTACAGCCTGATGTTTGGCGGGCCACACACCATATGCTGCTCTTGCCTAAAGAAGGGGAATTCTATGGTCTTACAAAGGTTCATCAGTTCTGAAATATGAAAATAACTCCTCTGGACCTGCTTTTCTGCCGGCTGAAATCAGTGCATAGGCTTTCACTTGAGATGTCCATCTTTGCCTTAAGCCCTTAATCCCAGGTTCACGGACAGAAGTAATGTTACTATGACACAATGGAAATCCCATAAACCTTACAATTTATTTTCTATCAACCTCTTTTTGAGACTAGTATCAAATTATGACACAGTTATACAAGACATAACTTGGACAGAAGAGCCACATAGTGCTGTTCTGAAAGTCTTTTTCCTAGGCATAAAGAGTGAGTTTAGTTACAATATATGCTATAAATCTTGTGGTGGTTTTCTTTACAAGTTTTAAGCTGGTCCTCAAAAGTAATCCTTTTTCTCTCTGTTTTGCAGTAGATAATTTTAATTCCAATACCATATATAGTTGTGACCACTGTCTCTGCAGAAAGGTGAATTGAAGCTGGCAGAAGCAGAAAAGGGCAGTGAGAGAGATCAGCAGAACAGGGATCCTGCTTTACAGTAGGAACCGAAGGGAATGATTTGTTTAACCTTGCAAAACAAAAGCAGAAATGGGATATGTTTGCTGTCTGGAAATGCATCAGGCGGGTAAATACCAGAGAGGAGAAAAGGAGCCATGTATGCCTTAGAATACAAATGACCAGGAGTAAGTTTAAGCAAGAAATTACCAAATGGGTTTTAAGCATTTGAACCGTAGCTCCACAAGTGGGATTCATGACTGCTTTTAAGATGGATCCAGGTGAGCTGATGAATGGGAAAGGGTGGTGTGGGCATGTGTATTATCAGTGCCCTGGACTGAACGTCCTGGTAGGTGCCTGCTTGTTCTGTCTTCCTGCCATTACCGTGCTGAAAAGTTGTCTTGCAGTGGCAGCAAGACAGACATCCAGCAGATTTCTTTCTTCTTCATCTGGAGTTTCTCTTCCTAATTTTAAGTTCTCTTTTGATATGGGTTGCAACATTTCCTGGTTTGAATGTTTGCCTTAAGGAAAATATCCTAATACTTCTAGAGATGGGCCTGATACTTCTTGAATATAGAACATACCTGCTCAAGGGCAAGAAAAGCAGCAAGAACAAGCTGGGAAGGATTTTGTTTTGGCCCAGGCCCAACTCAGTCATCCCAATAAAGTCAGATCCAGGACTTGCATACCATAAAGATTTCTGGGGGAGAGAAATTCACAAAACTTTTCGGTTCATATTGCTTGGGTTACATTTGCAGGAGCAGAGAATCTGCTCTTCCAAGGTGGCGGGTGCAATTGTAAAGGAGAACAGATTTCTTCAGAATGTGAAGAATTCATGGATATTTGAAGAGATATTCCTACCTGCTCTAATGCTGATATTTCCCTGCCAGGTTTTCAGTAAGCAGAATTGCTAGAGGCAGTGGCACCTTCATGAGAGCAGCTCTTCTGTATACCTGAAGACTTCTATGGAAGGGAAGTCTGGGATGGCTTTTTCTCCTCAGATTAGGCCATACTGGTGAATTTCCAACCTCATATGAGGCCAAGGCAGATTATTTTGTGTTGTGGAATTAAAACAGAGCAAAAAGAGTAGGTTGACACAGGCTGAAAGAAATGAAAATAAAAGAGATATAGTACGCTGGAGACTTAGGCTGCCCTAAAGGCCAGAAGAATGGGGTCCAGTAAGTAACAGTCCAATTTCACTTCTTGTTCCCAGAAACTGTGGGGAGAAATTATCCTCCTAGAGCAGAGTCAAGGTTCATTGAAGTGGATGAGAAAATTGGCTCAGTCACACCCAGAGGGTGTTGATGCCACAGTTTGGCAGAAAAACTAACTTAGAAGAAAGAAAGGATAGTGCCTTTCTGTACAGAATGGAGCTGGCCTAATTCACTAGTAATGACCAAACCATGGGCAGCTGAGGCACTAGAGACCTGTATGACAGATTTCCTGAGCTGTGGGGGGCTGGAAGGGAAAGGAATGCCTTAGAACACTCAGGGGCAAAATTAATAAAAAAGAGCCCTTAGTGGTAAATGAATCCAAGTTGTAGAGAATTTTTACCTTTTTCTTTTCTTGCTTCTTTATTATTTTGATATACATTTCTTTTTTTCTTTTAACCACTTCAAGGAAAAGTCTTTGCCAACAGACATTTATTAGAGACACTCTGACATCAATCCCATTTTGTTCCAGAACCTATAGCAATGGGCGAGTTGCAATAATGGATGAGTTAACTGTCTCCAGGGTGACTTGAAGGTATTCAAAAGGGAATTTGCACCTCAGGCACAGCCCTCCGCATGCAGAGCTGCTTTGCACAGATGCTCCCTCTGTGCCAATTCTGCTGTACAAATACAGGCCTGCCAGTCTGGGAACTGTTTTCTTGCACATATCATAAATATGGTATGGGTCAGCTAATCCAATTTGGCAACAGAGACACTAGTAAGAGAACAGAGATTCAGAAGAGATTGTGTGAGACATCCAAAGGTGAATTCTCCAGAAGATACAGTGATGAATTGGCAGTGCCCCAAGAAACCAGTAGTGGCTCTGCATGTAACATTATGAATAAAACCTTCATGTTGTAAATTAATTGAAGGTTGTTTGTGGCATGGGACATTTCAGAGTTCCCAGCTTGCCCCAAATATGTAGTAACTTCACATCTGTGCTCGTTGATACATATGTCAAATACGTCAAACTTCACATATCTGCTCGGTTGATAGAGTCAGTCAAGTGGGAAATAGGCTATGTCTCTCTCTCACAGGACTAAATGATTCTTGGTTTGGAGTGCAGCTTCCTATGTGGTTGGTGAGAAATTCGGCCCTGAATTCCACTTCTTTCCTTGCTTGTTTGCTTCCTTGCAGTATTATTCCCACACTTTCTTATAGTGTGTCAAAACTCCATGATACCTCTTCCTGCCCCTTGAGCTTAGACAACACAGATTTTGTATAGTTCATCCAGTCCAACTAACCTTTTCAGTTGAATATGCATCATATGCCCGATAAGAAAATGCAGCCCTTTCATTCTGTTCATGTTTTTAGTGCAGACTTCTTCGCCATGTTGGCAATAGTATCTACTCTTGCCCTTGGCTTTTTGTCTTCTTTTTAAAATAGAGATAAAGCAAACAAAGTTTCTACTCCACAGGATTTAGGATTGTTTGAAGGTTAGTTAATTAATATTTGTTAAGTATTAATGGGAAGGTTCATGGGGGTTGTTCTGTTCCAAGTGAGGTATTTGAATGAATGCCTACAACAGCCCAACATGAAGCAATCAGAGGAACTTTATTCCTCTGGCTTGCATTCCGTCAAATCAGCTTAGAATCCTCTCATCCCAGCTTCAGTATTAAGTCTTTGAAGAATATATGAAACTGGTGACATAATCTTGGCCCACTTCAGGAAGCAAAGCATGTATTGCTAACTCATGCTAAATAAAGCAGATGACTTCTCTTTTTTCCTTTGTAAAGAACAGATTCCCTTATGGAAAATTAAAAAAAAAGAACCAACAAAACACCTAGGTAACCAATCTCATTCCAGCACTTTCAGGTTCTGTTTTTATTGCTCTTGAGTCCTTCCTGCTTCCAATTATTTACAGAAGCTGTGAGTTGCCTGATGGAGCTGGAATGATTCAGGAGTTTGTTAAGTGAAGGGAAACAGGAAAAGAAGGGCCTGGCAGTTCAGGCAAATGACATCAGTGCTTCGGCATCTCATCCCAGGCCTTGGAAAATGCTGTGTCTCTGCGAGAAGGATTGCAGAGTTATGCTCAGAGGCAGGAGTGATTTGGTTTATTGGCCAGCATGCAAAATAACACTAGACACAGTCTCTTAAGATTTGTTGGTAACTAGAAGTCAAGTGGGAGATACAAGTGTGTAAATTGTAGCAAGGAAAACAGCCTATAGTAGTGAAGAAAAATTTCATCCAAAAGGGTGATTGTGCATTTGTAATAAGTACAGAAACTCTAAGGAGTATCTAATCTTCTTTACATTTCTTAGTTCACTGTCAGTGCAGGTTTGCTTGGCTGGATTTTTTTTTTTCCTTCTTAAGAATAGGAATTAGACCTGTGTAATAATTCCTGTGAACTCTGCAAGCACAAAGCTAGCAAAGAATTTATCAATTTCCTGGAACAATGAAAAGGAATCTGTCAGGCACCCATCGCAACCCAATACGCTTTATCCATGGGTTCTTGAGATTGTGATTCTGGTACCTTGTGAGAGATTAGCTGGAAAATCTTGAGATGCTAAGGCAGCATGTTTGCATTGACATATTTCCATTTCAAAGTGTGGCTTTGGCTTAAGAACCACTCAGCGCAGAGCTGATAAGAGTCTCTGAAATCCAGCACATTGCTATAGCTCAGGCGACAGTGCCAAGGACAATGGTTGTCCCTTCAGCTACTACAAAACAAGAATAAAATAAAAACCAGTGGCAGTGCCTGGCAAGAAGCATGTCCCAGTGTAAAAATGATGAAAGTACACCAGTGAGGTAAAAAAATCAATTATGTGCTGGTTTCAGAATTGGTTTTTAAACTTGATTTGTACTATTACCCCTGTGCATTGTGTCCTCTTTTAAGGAATATACATATTTAATATTAGTAATGATGTTTTACTGACATAATATAGTGATCTGAAAAGTCACACCTTGTGGCAAGTTGTTAAAAAAAAAATTCTGCATCGATAGGCTTGAAATGTAGAAAAACATTGACAGAATCACATTGATGCTGTTTGCTGCATTATGGCCTTCTTGCTGAAAGGACTGAAAAAGCCCAGCTGTAGCCTCTGCAGTGTGACCCAGGTGTTCAGGTCCAGTCTAGAGATAGGGAAGCCAAAGCACAGACATTGTGCCAGTGCTGGGCAGAGGGATTGTGTGCTCCCAGGGCTGCTGCCACCACGTCTGCTGTAATGCCTGTCCCTCTTCCAGCCTCTCTGTAATAAGCTGGAAGAAAGTGGTGTAGGAAAAGCTACAGAAAAAGGAGATGCAGGCAGTCAGACTGCTGCTCTGGCATGTGATTTCTCCCTAACTGTGCTCATTTGCAATGGGAACAAGCAGTGCTGGAAGTGAAGCAGCATCAGGGCCAGGCAGGTCAGTGCACAATGTCACCGGCAGAGCCCTGGGACTGAGCCAGGAGGAAGGCGAGAGGGTGGAAGCAGGCAGTGACAGTCATAGCACAGGTGAAAAAAGCTCAGCAGCAGGAAGGTGTCAGCGTCCCAGCCTGCTGAGAGATGCATGTTTTGGGGTGAGGCTGTGACAGCTAGTGGATGGCACACAGCAGCCGTGGTTTGCTAAAGTGAGCTTCCCTAGCAGCCATGGTGGGCAGCAGGGCTCTGGTCATTGCCTGCAAAAAGTGCTTTAGGAAGCTGGCTGGTGCTGAGCACCTTCTGCAGGTGCTCACAGAAGGAAACCCCAATGGGGAAGTCACTGTTTTCCCCCTTTGCCTCCCAGTTTCCTCACAGACCAACACTGGTTTACAGAGGGGCTTTTTGCCATATAGCAGCCCCTGTGGAGTATTCAAAGCTAGCCACGACCAAGGGACCCTCTCTGTTCAGTGCCAGCCAGCAGCCCCAGGCACTGCATTTCCTTTTTTCACCTTCAGGATGTGGTTCGGCAAGAGAAAAAGTGTGGCACAAAGAGGATAATGTAATCTCTTTTGGAGGAAAGGTGACAATCCCCACGAACCCCTTTCCTGCTAGCAGCTCCAGTGCCACTGCAGCAGACATGGCTGGCAAGGGAATGAAAATAAACTCATGAAGCACTGGGAGGAACTCTCAGAGATGAGAGTTTAAAGTGTTTTAAACCAGCTTAATTAAAGCTGTATCTTCTGGCACTATAGACACATATTCAGATTACAACAGTACTGTTAGTGCAAGTCTAAGGCTGAGGAGGGAAATGCTGCAACAGTGGAAGGCTTTATGTATGGATGGGAAGTTGTATTTTCCCTTGGGAGTCCAGGGAGTTAGCAGTGGGAACTAGTGAGCACTGTCATTGCAGCAGCAGCCAGTCAGAAACCACTAGACCTTATGCGGGTTAGTCATGTCAAGTCACAAGATGTGACATTGACTGGTGACTCCAGAACACGCTGCAAATTGTTTATTTTCTAATGCTGAAAGCGCAAATAGAAGCAATTAAATTCCCTTTTCTTGGTAAAATTAACTGAGAAAACAAAACTGTTTTGATTGGATAAAATATTTTGGCAGCAAACAAGTTTTGTTAAAGCACTTACATTTCTTCAAAATTCATTTGATTCCTTGTTTAAATTATATTCAGACAATTTTGAAAATACAAAATAATTGAACATTTGGGGATGTAAACATAATTGTTTTGGCTATCCTGGTTTTTCCCCTGTTGGTTTTAACTTAAACTGTCCTATGATCTTGTTCCAAATTTGTAGGTCAGTTTCCCCTTCCACAAAAGTTCATTTTTCAGTGAAGTTTTATAGCATATTATATTGCATTTATTTATCTTAATATACTTTGGCTATTTTGCCTCAGAAGCATGCCCAGATCCAGTGTGACCAAACAGCATTGTTATTCCCCTACTTTAGTCACTCTTTCCCAAATAGGAATTTAGATTGCTATATGTGCCTTTCGGCATAATTTGTCTTTACCAAAATCATCCTTTCTGAAATTCTCAGGAAACACCCGTCTTGCTTATTGATTTTTAAAGTTTGACACTTTGCCTACATGTGCCCACAGTCCCAGGCCTTTTTTCTTCTCCAGGAAGCGTAGTAAATAAGGCTATTTCTAATGAAGTCTGTGAGCTGGCACTGATGCCAAATTTGGATCTGTCTGCAAAATCTGTTTCAAAGGAAGGCCCTCAAAAGCAAAGTGATGCCAATTATTGTTACTATTAAATTCATGTGAATGCTTTGTTCTTACATGAATGGAAGGTCCAGCCTGTATTTAAGACCATGGGATAATGTCAATTCTGGACATTTTGTGTGGTGTTACATGTTTAAGCTTTAAGGGTTTTGTCTAACAGCACTTTGTAGGGGGAGCCATAACTACAGGGGGAAAAAAGAGAAGCAAATAGTTATTTTGTATTTGAATCCTGCCATCCAAAAGGAACTGGATTTTGCCTTGAATGCATACATTATTGGAGGAAGTCTGCTCTGAGCTAGAAGAATAAAATGTCCTATGAAAACTGAAGAATATGTAGAAGTTTCTTATATACCACAGTGTGAAAGAGAAGGATGGAAAATTAATAGTTCCTGTGTTTTCAGCCAGCATCCTAATAGCTCAGAAAATAAATGGCTGATCTAGTGAAGGTGAAGTTGGTTGCAATGGGAGAATAATTGCAATTACCAGTAGAATAGAGTTTTCACATAAAGCCTATTAGAGATGTCTCATAGCACCACAGCTATTTTTAATTAGCCATTTATGTGGGAGAGATAAAAATCCTTATATTTAGGTACACTGTCTGGCAAGAAAAATTCAAGAAGCATTAGCTACATGGCCTTTAAGCCTACGTGGCCTTTAAGCCAGATGAGTAGTTTTGATCCTTTCCCTCAGACAGCAGTAGGCTGTAATGAATTTCCTCTGGTCTGGGTTTTTACTTTGCAAAGACATTATTGATTTTTTTTCTTCGTGTCAGCTATTGGTAGCTTCACTTTCATCCCAACACATCCACATCCTTTAGACATCCTCTGTGTTCCTTAAAAGCTCATACTTGCTTCTGATGGATGACGTGCAGCATCTGGTTGAACCTGGAGGGTGGATGACCAGCTCAGAACACCCCAGACACAAGGTTCTTCTCTCTAAAGAAAATGCCCATGAGACAACCTGGGGAAATTTTGTATGGTCAATGACTCAGAGGCATTTTTCTTTCTCATTCCATTGGTTCATGCTGCTTCTGCAACCTGTTCCCCGGAATATTCAAAAGGGAATTTTACTGCCTTGAGTGCCTATGCTATAATGCTGTCAAAAGACACAATCAGGGCCATGAATTAAAATCATAGAGTAAAATGGGTGCCTAAATAGCTTTGCCTGAAACAGTGACCATTTAATGGTCTAGATGAAGATCTGTCCACAACCTTTCATCTTTCCTGACCAGCTTGAATTCATGTATGCATTCATTTTGAGCAGCTACATGAATATAGAGAAACAGTTGTTAAGAGCGTTTGAAGTCTTGTTATAGGATGATTCCTTATAGGACAATTCCAAGAAGTGAAAAGATGAATGTAATAAAACAATACTCCAACCATTCTACTTTCAAAGTACTTCATAAACACTAGCTTATTCTCCAAACCCTTTGGTCAATTAGAGAGACTTCATCCACAGTTTACAAAAGAGGGATTTGAAAAGCAATGAGCTGGAAGTTTCAGTGAAGCTCCCACACACTTTCTTTGGCTCAATACAACTTAATTTCCTTCCAGACACCAAAATGTTTGGTGCTTCCTATGAAAACTACACTGTAGGTCTTTTGAGCCCGTAATACTGGTGTCTCCAATGCAACCTTGACTATTGTAACAATACAATTTTTAACACCTTTTATCAGGTGCTTGGAAGCTACTTGAGAAATTATTCTTCACCAGGTGGTGGTGCTTGATAGGCTCTCTGCAAAGAAAAGATCTGTCATCTTTGCCATGTTGAAGATTCCCCCAGAATCTTTTTGCCAGATGTAGAAATAACCTCCACATGGGCAGAGGCTTCCTAGGTTGACTATCTCCATCCTCTCTTGCCCAGCAGTGCATTGCTCACAATTCCCACCACAGATCTTACTTTCCCTTGCATGCACTGGTATCCTTCAGCCTCTTGTTAAGTGAAAATGCGTTTGATTCAAGTTGTTGACGTGGTTGGAGTTAGATTTATGTTGTGACTCAGCCTTATCACCCCTAGAAATGTGTGGGGTTGCAGATGAAGCCAACTGCATGTGGTAGTCCTATATGGGAAAGTAGAAACCCATATTAATTTTCCCAGATCTGTTCTGGACTAGAGCAAAGTTATGTGACTGCTTATTTTGGTCTGGCCCGCGTGCCATATGGAAAATAGCTGCTATGGGTCTGGAAAAATACCTGAAACGTTCTAAGCATTCATGAAAAGTTAATTTCCCAGGGAAATAAAATATATTCTAGAAGCTTCAGATTTCATGGATATTGTTTGTTTTTTGTTATCAATTTCCTGATAAAATTACTCCTTTCAAAGGCATACAGTACCTTTCTCATGTCACTGCCCTTACTGGGGTCTGCATCATTGCCCCAGGTGGCCTTTATTCAGGGGTTCAGGCAAGTGCTTAAGCACCTTTCATCAGGGTGCTTTGAAAAGGACCTCAGCCTTTATACCTGAAACCAAAGCCAAATCATATTGCCTGACTCTTGTACTTCACTGCAGTCCTGCACTCTGTGTATCCCCACCTATGGCTCCATCCCATTCCCTGTTGCATGCCCTTGATTGGGGTGTTCCTCTTAAGCAACAGCCTGCATATCTCTGGGTCTGACCTTTTGCAAAGGATCTCTGTTCTAGCAGGGGGTTCATACAAAAGACTTTCAGGGAGTCTGGCCTTCCTTCCACTGGATAACTGTGTGCAGTTCTCCAACATTTCATAGCATTGTTGGGAATCTTGAGGAATGTTGAGGTATCATTTCATCTTACTTCTTGCTGCTTATACATGATCCACAATAGAAAACCTGTGAAACTGCAACTCTTTTGAAAGCAGTGCCTCTGAAAATCAGGACCAAATACTTTGACAAAGGTAGCAAATTTTTCTGTAGTCTGAGGTTTTCAATGAGGTGCATTCTCAAAACAGTTTTCAGATTCTTTTACTACAAATCTCATGTTAGGGTCATGTTTATATGTTCCTATGACTATTTTTTAACACACAATGACTTTGTTAAAAGAGTCATGCTTTATGCTGCAGAGCTCTCCTAACACTACTGAGGAGTTCATGTTCTATTGAATAACCTTATTGCCTGAGTGACTGTGTTATTTCTCATGTACTCCATTTTTCCTTTGATCCAGACACATACAGGCATGCTCTCCAAGGGGCCTTAGGAGATGACAGGGATATTTGAAGATACTTAAAGGATATAAATAAATAAATTGCATATCCTTCCGAAATAGTTTCAGCTCCAAGGTAAATACTTTGTATCATTACAAGTTGGCTCACAATTTGAAAAGACCACTTTGCCTTTGTGTTTTGAAACAAACGGTTTGGTGGCTCATTGGGCAATTAGCAACAGTTTATCTGAAGTACTGTCTGTACCCTCCTGCACTTAATCAGCTCTTTGCTCCCTCAGCTATGGAAGAGTAAAGAGGTGAATCCGTCGTAAAAAAAGATAATAAATAAATAAATGCAGATTTCTAAGTTTAATAGTGCTGGCATTGAACAGTGGCCCAGGCTCAGATTTTACAGGTTATTCTGTGTCCTCTCATTATTTGCATGCCCTGCATGTTATGAAGGTCTGAAATACACCGCAGGCTGTGACTTAACCGAAAACCACCCCTTACACATCATTGACACTTTGCTTCACAGACCTAAGTCACTCTTGATAATTACTTTTACTGCTCTCAGTGCCATGGAAATATCACATAACTACCTTTAGAAGTTTGAACTGTGATGCTTTACTCAGCTTTGTGCTCAGCCCTCCCTCCTGTAACTGGATCCACTAGAACTTAATTCTCTGTGTAGGTTATGAAGCTCCCTCAAAATTTGTATTAGGCTCACAAATAGCAGCTGGAGTAGGTAATATTTACTGATGACTCCTTTCTGCCAGAGGGAAAGATGTGTTTACTACACTCTGGGAAGGCAACTGAAGCCCCTCCGGGGGGTAGTGTCACTCAGCACTGCTCACCAAACTTGGCTCTCCTGCCTCTCCCAAGCAATTCTTGTGGTTACCTGTGCAGGCTTCCTCACTGTGTGCTTGCTTTGATGCTAAGAGACAGTGATAATTGTAGCATTATGAAATACTCAAAAGATTGGCTTGGCTGAAGGACATAAATCCAGGAGGGGAAATGCTGGGATGATGAATGAATTCACAGACCAAAGGATTCCCATATTGACGTGGTAGCAATAAAACTTCTTAACTCCAAGCACTGCAATCTCAAGTGAAAGGAAACCCTGGCAGTCTTCCATGAATGATGTGTTCAGAACTTGTTGTTTCCCTTTGCCTTGTGATCAGTGTGGAGGATGGAGACTGGGACTAACCCTCTTCCACATGAGTCAAAACAAGAGCTGGCATGGTGGCTAAAGCAGAGAGATCACAGAAGGGCACAGGAGAAGCTCAGGGTTATTATTTCACCCAACTGGCAGATGCCATAAAGATCACACGATACAATTATCTCAGCCTCCAGGAAAGAAGCAGACACTTTGACTCCCCACTCTTGACTGTGTAGAAGTAACACTGGAGACTGTCTTCTCTAATTTATTTTTTTTTTTATTCCTAAGAATTATGGTGTGAGTTCTGCATCCTGAATGAAACTTCTGGACTAATTATTTCACACTGAGTTACTAAAGTCAATTGAAAACTGTGGGCAGAGAAAAATACTTAGAGAACAGAAGATGTTCTTAATTTGAGAGCTACTTCCCAAAGTAGAGCAGCATGGTCATGAAGTTTTCTGCTCACCTGCAGGCCTCAAGTGGGCTTGAGATTCTTTGAAACTTGCATGAACTGCTGATGAGAGACAAAGCAAGCACCAAAAAAAATCACAGAGAAGATTTTAAGTGGTCAGGTTAGAAAAACTGACTGTGCATCATGTGGGTTTTCCAGCATCTGTTAGCAGTGTAGCTGACTTCATAGAATCATAGAATGGTTTGGAAGGGACCTCAAAGATCATCCAGTTCCGTCCCGTCTGCCATGGGCCGAGATACTTTCCACTAGACCAGGTTGCTCAGGGCCCCATCCAACCTTGCCTTGAACACTTCCAGGGATGGGGCATCAACAACTTCTCATCAAGAATGAGAAAAATCTTGTTCTCATCAAGAACATCATCAACCTGTTCCAGTGCCTCACCACCCTTATAGTAAAGAATTTCTTACTACTATCTAATCTAAACTCACCCTCTTTCAGAGTAAAAAACCATCACCCCTTGTCCTATCACTACATGTACTTGTAAATAGTCCCTTTCCATCTCTCTTGTAGGCTCCCTTTAGGTACTTCTGGGTAATGTGTAGAGAAGTTAGATCCAAATACACCCCAAAATTCTTCCTGGAGAGTATTCTGAAGTCCTTATAAGGTGAAAAAGTTCAGCTTAGGTAATCCAGGAGTCTGTGGTGCCAGTTTTTGTTATAGTTGTCCCTGGTGACTCTTTCAATTACAGGATTGCTGTTGCTACCCTTGCACTGTATTTATCACCATCATAGGGTGCTCTGTAGACATTGCACTAAAATAATATAATGGTAGCCAACAAAAAAAAACCACCTTTCCCCAGAGGGTTAGTGGTTTGGACAAACAAACAAATTAACCAAAGTGGGAAAAAAATCAGCATATATAATGATTTAGCCAAGGCAACAGTCCCGAACATAGACCTTTTTCTCCCTTTCTATAATGGAAACAAGCAATTCACATTTCTTCTGAGAAGATGCAGGTTACGGTTAATCACATATTTTGTGTATGAGATAACAATTCGTATTAATGAACCATTCAAAGGAAGTGGCTGTGAGAACTTCTGTGCTGGTGTGCCTGATTTAGAAAACTGTGGGTGGCAGAATGAGAGGCTTCTTTTAAATTTCATTTAATTTGAGAAAAATATGGGATGCTCTTTGTTCCTGGTACCCTTAAGTAGTAGTCAAAGTATGAATATAGACCATTATTTTCCTCTCCTGTGGAAATACTGATTGATCTGTGTTGGAAAAGCCATGTTCAGGCTCTTGCAAACTATTCAGGAGCAGGGAGTAGTTGTTAGTTTTCCTATGGAGAAAGCATGGGATTTTGCGCTTGAAGTTGGAGCTGCACAGGAAGGGTCCTCAGAAGGTAAAAACATTAGAAGTGGAGAAACAATAAAAATTGCAGGCTGCCACACTTTTCCCCTGTGCAGATCACTCACTATAGAGAGCACAGTTCAAAACCAGTGTGGCTGTAGGGAGCTGTGACTAGGTAAGACGTCGTTGCCAGCCCTGCCCTGTGGGGTTCACTTTGGGCTGAGTCACTACTGAAATTGCAGTGGCCTCTGGACTGCCGGAGGAAGCACCTGCCTCCCACAGCCCATGCTGGCTCTGCAAAACAGAAAACCCATGAGGCTCCAGGGTGGGAGTCAAGGGTGAGAATATTTCCATGAAATAAGAAAAAGCTTTGAAACCACACAGGTCAGGAGAGAGAAAACAGAGAATAATACAAGGGAAGAAAAAACGTAATCAAGGTTTTCCCAGAGTTTAGTTCTCGAGTATCTATTCACTGATTTTTTTTTTTTTATTTTGAAATGTTGTATGAACTTCTTTTTACAAGTTTGTATTACCTGAATGTTAACTGCATTGATTTGAATGTGCTTATATAAATCATGAAGATATCAGCATGATATCTTCAACACGAGCCAGAGCGTCTGGCTCTCATGGAGGAGTCCACAAGAGAAGAACCACCTCAGCAGGCCCAGAGCAAACAGTCTGTGAAGGGTATAATCTAGACTGCCTGATCAGAGGTTCATGTCAGAGGGTGTATGCCAAAGGCTGTTGGTTGCAAGACTGTGTGATGAATGTTTCTTTTGGCTTTCTCTGTGGAACTTGATGAAGAGACATGTTGTAGCTCTTATCCAAGAGTTGATAATAGTGAAATTATCCAAGTCAACTGGCTGCAAACCAGAGGAGGAGGGGAAAGGAAAAGATCCTGTGGTGATATAAAACCTCGTCTTGGTTTTGGCTGGGATAGAGTTAATTTTCTTCCAACTAGATGGTACAGTGCCATGGCTTGGATTTAGAATGAGAATAATGTTAATAGCACACGGATTTTTAGTTGCTGGTGAGTAGAATTTACTCTAAGTCAAGGACTCTTCAGTTTCTCAGCTGACTCACACTGGCCAAAGAGATATTCCACATCATGTAGAATTGTGCTTGGTATATAAGAACAGAGAAAAGCTAGTACAACATAGACAACAAATGCTGTTTCAGTGGCTTCAAACTAAGATTTCAAAATAATGTGGAGGTTTGTCTTTCCTTTTCTGCCTCTGTGCAGGAAAGCTACAGGGGAGCTATGCAAGAAATGTTTTTCTGATGGAGGTTATTCAGGAGATTACATTGCCTGGGGTGGGATGAAAGACTCATAAAATAAAGGTATTTTAGACCATGGAGGACCAAAGTGAAATTGACTCCAGAGATAGAGGAAAGGCTTCTTGTGGTCTTTGCAGGTTGTCTTGAAAGACAGCCCTTTTGGGTTGGAGATATGAAGACATATGAGAGAAATGGTGTACCCGCTGTGGGTGAGAAGGCACAGCAGCAAAGAGAGTTTCAGAAGGGCACAGGGACTATACCAGTGGATGCTGCTTCTTTTTTTATAAGATTCCTTCCTGCAGTATAATGAATTAGACATAAGCGATGTTTGGAAATCAAACTTTAGCAGGGACCTGAGAATTCCAGGTAATACATTGCAGCAGAAAAAAGCTCTGTGAGGGACTGCCAACACAAGCGAGACATCCACTGAGGTGCTCAAGCCAAAGTTTACCCTGGTATGCACACTGTTTCAGCAGATGCAGGGGAAGTTACACAAAGGCTGTGATTTACCCTGGCATATGCAACGTCCTCATTGTGCTTTATTCAGTAAACTTAAAATGTCTCAGGGGAGAGGAAAGAGAGGAAATTCCACGCTTTACTTTGCAGCTCAAGGAAATTACCATAGCTTGCCCTAAAGAAACCTGCAGCAAAGGCTTGACTGCACTGAAATTAGTGGCAAAACACACATGATTTTGTGCTTCTTCACAGCTGATGTTTTTTTCTTAGCAATTAACCTCTCTGACTTCTGTCACACCTTGAATCTTGTTCATGACTGTGTGTCTACTGCCTCCAAACTGGAAAGTGCTTTTAGTGGGCCGATACATTCAGTGCAACCACTTCCTTCCTCTTTCTCATTTATTCTTCTTGCCTCCTGTTATTTCCTTTTTCCCAGGGAGAAATTATAGTTGCACATTGTGCTTTTCCCCTTTTGCATATATGCATGTATCTTCCAGATTTCAATCCCCAGGTGCACATGGTAGTTCTAGATGGGATCTGAAATGAAGAAGATGGTCCACCTCTTCTTGGAGCTGGGATCTGACCTAAAAGAAGCCTTGAGACAGCTCTGGGAGCCATTGTACAGTGGCTGTTGCTGTCACTGAAGAATTTTCTGTAAGTTTTTGTAAAAGATGATCTAGAGCCATATTCAGATTTACTCCTTGGTTTCCTGCTTTACAGCTCTTTGGCCTTTGTGAGATGGGATGGAGTGCAAAGGCTCATCCTAGAAGCCTGTTAATCTAAACCTCATCTGAAATAAATGCATTAGTTTGAAAAGGCTTGTCATTTTATATCCAGTCACTAGTGCTGGCTCTTCCTTTGCACACAACTGTCTCATCTTGTTATGTGTACGTATGTATATTTAAGAGGTCACCTACTAGGAACTGGCATGATTTGGTTTTGCATTTGACCTACAAGGTTACATGCTTTGTTGCTCCCATAGGCTGTATTTCCTGGGATTTGGGAGGAATTTTGCAATAAAGTACTTACTGCAACTACAAACGTTGTGTGTGTCTTACCATCCTCCTTTCCCGTGTGCCTGTCCCACAGCTGCTTGGCAGGTGCTGCCCTTCGCCTTGCAGCAGTTTTCTCTCTGCCCTCACTCGAGGGGAGCATGTGTCTCACTGCTCCTTTTCTCCCTTCCCTCTTCCATTTTGTCAGGGGGGTCTGATGTGCCCCCAACTGTCCAGTCCTCCCCTATTCCAGTTGGCCTTTCAGGGTGCTTTTAAGGCTTGCCAGCAGACAAGCAGAACTCAGGTAGGCAGGGGAGATGTGGCAGACTGGAGTACTAAGGCCTGCCACTGTATGATCTGCACAACTGCAGAGGTGGCCCAGGCTGCCAAAAGGGTATTGGCCATTCTTTATCTCACTGTCTTGGCAGAGGACATCAAACCCACTCCAACTCAAATCAATAGATGTCTCTGTCTTTTCTTACTGTGTTTGAACTCATCACACTCAGCAGTGATGGAAGTTACAGAGTGCCCAAGAACATCAGCTTGATCATAGGAAAATTTTTCTGTGACCCCTTCTGCCTCAATAGCTCTCAGTCAGTCTCCATTACTTAAGGTATCCAGGGCCTTCCCAGAGACCCTTTTAGTTTTAAAGCAGCAGTAAGAACTTAATGCATGTGGATGATAGGTCTCAAAAGAACATGGTGGATGTATTAGAATAAATGCTTTCTGTTAGCAAAATTTTAGGAGAAGGAATTCCTATGGTCTTCCTCTTGTATCCTACAACTAGACTGTCCTGTTTATGTTTGCAACAGAAGTGTAAGATGTTCAGCCACTAAGAATGCCTTTTCATTGGCTTTGTTAACCTTCCATGTCTTGTTTCTAGGAGTCAGCTTTTTCCTGTATTGTAAGCTCTGATGCTTGCTGACATTACTAAGTTCACCAAGGCCAGCTTTGCAGCTGATGGGTTTGCAGTTCTGCAGCTTGCAGAACTTCCCAAAAGCAGTAGGCCCATATACAGCAGTGCAAAGGGATCTTTCTTATCTCTCTTCCTTGTTCCAATTCCCAAAAGTACACACCAGCAAGCCCAGTGCACATTGTCTGGTACTTCCTAATAAAAAACAGCTTAGGCTTATAACTGCAAATGGTCTTTACGTGATGGTATAGTCATGGTGTCCTCTTACATGATGGTATCATGGTAATGCCTCCTACTGTCAGACCTAGACTTTCAGAAGAGCTGACCTGTAAATAAGCTCTTTTTGGATGAAATGTCCAGAGCTGAAAGCTAAGTCTGCAACTGTTGTAAACCCCAGAGCACCAAGAGTCTTTGGTGGCAGCAAGCTCAAGTTGAAATACTAAAAGGTTTTTCTTAAAATGTCCAAACTTTCCGCATTATTTTATTATTATACTGGTTTAAATTGTATGTTATGTGATGGCTGGCTAGGAATTATGTGAGTTGTGAGTATGAGTTTGTCAAAATGCATCAATTCATCTTTTACTAGACAAGAAGGAAGTGACATAGCAGCTATCAAAAAACCTCCCAAACCTGTCCTTGCAGAATGTCCTTAAAAGAACCCTTTTCAAAATACAGAAATGTGGTTTGTATACATGTGAAGTATTTCCTTTCCTTTCCTCCTCACAGAGGTGTTCATTACCTTTCAGTGTGCCCAGGCTGATTGTGTGCTGGGCTCCTCTTCTACCCAGATACCTCTCTTGTCCCCAGTAACCAAGATTCAATTTGAGAGTATTTTTATTGATGCACGTGGATCAAATCCCATCACCCTACATGGGATGTTAATGCAATTACAGGGATACATGTATTTTTATGGATTTGCATTCATGAAGTAAAGGTTGAGCCTGACTTTGAAGATATTCCAGATTAATTTCTGATGGCAACCATCAAACTTGGCAAGAGTGAAATTACGTCCTTGTTGATGAATGCAGATATCACCCACTAATCTTGACTGAACACATACCAATCCATGAAATGTGAGCCCTTACATTAATTTTATTGAAGATAGAAGCAATGGAAAAAGTTGAATTTTCTTTTCTTATGGATCTGCTTCAGAAGAGGGCTACACTGAGACTGAGAATGCCATGTCTAACTCCTGTGAACATGAGCAACTTCTCATAAGATGTTCTGCCAAACAAACTCTTATAATGCTTTTGCTCTTATAGAGTGCTGTCTGAAAATAGAATTAACTTTCTGCAAACATGAATTAAATCATGAAAGGAAATGAATAGGATAATAAAATGCTCTTGAAAGTCCCAGATTTCTAATGGAGAAGATAAAAGAGTCCGTGTATATATGGGTGTAAAGAGACCATAAAGAGACCATTATTTCCTCTTTCATTCTTTTTTTT
>WAAG01087166.1:269-10581 GCA_013390105.1 Tichodroma muraria | reverse complement strand
AAGAGATGAAAGCAGACACAGAGGAAAACTGGGAGACAGAATGGATTATCTAAGTGAGAACACATTACAAGAAAGGTCTGACTCCAACAGCAGTGGAAGAGAAGAGAGGGCTTTGCTAGATGGAGAACAAGTCAGTCATATCTGGAGGCAGGGAAGGAGAAGCAGAAAGAAAATTGAGGGAATCAGATGGCAAAAGGGCAGAAGGGCTTGCCAGGATCCTCTTAAGAAGGGAAATAAGAAATATAAAGTCTTTCAGTTCATAGCAAAAAGAGAAGCAATTGATTATTCTCATTCCTCGACAGTTATAAATTGCATTTTCAAGTACTGTTGGAAAGCAGACTGCAGCAACAGTTGGCACACAGATCTTAGTGATCCTGCACAGACCCCTGGGAACAAAATCCCGGTGTGCCCTTGCTACCCAAAGGAAAGGTGGCCCTCTGCTGTCACAGGGCTTTGCATTGGCATTGTGTACATTGTGCACAGCTGGCTTCTAAGGCCAGAGTTTACAGCATTCATGTAGCACAGAGTTCTCTGCACAGCATTCTCTCAATCCAAAATGGCTAAAACCAGCATGAAACCTTGACCAAAAAAAACTACTTAAATTAAGGCACGCAAAAATATAAGCATTCAAAAATGCCTTCACAGTATAACATAAGGGGGAGCAACCCTGCTTCTTTAAAAAAGAACAAACATAAGTAAGGGACTTTAAACATATGTAAGATCTGCCTGACCTGAATGCATGACTACAGTAACAGGAAGATACCCCGCACTAAGGCAGATTCAAAGCCCACATGGCAACATCTCTTCTCTCAACACAACCAAATTCATTTGAGTTCTTCACTAAACACTGACTGATATTTACGTATTTCTGTATAGCTATAAATTCATGTGCCCGTGTATATTGTTACCTAACAATATATGCATATTATACCTAACATTCCAACAGTCAGAGGACAACTCACATCCCAGTTAAGTGCAGGCAGAAGCACAGGCAACACTGGGGCTGAGAACACTCAAACACACCGGGACTTCTGAGCTATGAAGGAGTGATAAGGCTTCCAGACCCACCTGTACCACAGTTTTGTAATTTTTCCACTTTCTTCTCCATTTATCACGCTTCCTATTGCGAATCAAAATCTTTCCAACACAGCAACAACATATTTCACTGAAACTTATGGACATAGATTCACTTACCTGCTCCTCAGCTTGCAGAACATGCTCATAACTAATATCATACATGTAGTTTATAGCCAGAGAAAAAAACACATCGAGCAATGACATTCAATCCCAAAGCTATGCCACATTGTGGAGCAGCACTTCTTCAGCTGCTCAGTCTTTAAACTGACACAGAGCATGCTCTAGAAAATTAAAATCACTGCTGAAAAATGGTTTATAATAAGTACATCCTTAGCCAGAAGAGACACTTTTATTTCAAGATGCCCTGGAGAGATCACTGACTTAGAGAATGCTAAACCACACACACACACACACAGAGAAACTTCATATTCTAACAGATCAGAGAAGACTCTGCAGCTTCAATATATATAAAGCAATCTCATTCTGTAAGAATATTTTTAAAATATCAAATTGGAGAGAAAAATACTAAAACTCTACAGCTATGAAATGGTGGCAATACATTGTGTATGTCTTTCTGATGCAGATAAGAGTCTGTGATACACTCACACATTTTTATGGCAGAATTCACATACAACTATGCCGTGAAAACCAAATAATATTTTTGCAGCTGCATTACAATGTAATCCACATCCAAAATTCAGGAGTATGTCATTATTCTATTATTTCTACCTTGCATGTGGTTCTCTGGTTATTGATTTATGAGTCAATCTGAAATCTTACTTTCAGGCTTTTTTTGCCAACTGTTAATAACACATTACACTTGCAATAAATACTGTAACAACGTAATTTATCTTAAGCTTCCACACACATTACAGGAAAGCTTGGTTTTATTGACAGCATAACCATTCAGATATGCTCTTTAAACTTGTCTACAAAATCTCAAGCCCAACAACGCATTTGGTTTAATGAAATTTAATTCATTACAAGAGGAGTCTTAAAATACTCACCACCTTTTACATAATTCTCTCTGGCATTAGGTGTATTACAGCACTCTAATTTACATCTGCCTAGTTAAGTCCATGGATTGGCTCTGGCCAATATAAATCCCTTGGGTTTAGGGGGGGTCAGGAAACAAGCATGTGGATTTACTACAGTATGAATCTTCCATACAAGTTTGCTACCTCAACATTGTTTAGATTACAGAAAAAAAAAAAAATTAGATGTTTACAATTTTGTGTGAAATATAACTTCTAATGCAAGATAGTTTCAGCACTCATAGCAGCTTTTAATTTTCAATACAGTCACCTATAAACTAAACTTTTTTCTTTTAGCATGATAATTTTTAAAAATCAGTACATCACAAAAATCTAAAAAGGCAACTTTTTCTACACAAAAGCAGAATAAGTTTATTGAGCTGGTGCATGGACAAACTGACCTGACAGACTGGAATGGTTGCCTCCACAGTATCATTAAACCACAAGCTACACAAGATTTACACAGTGGACATTAATGATTCTCCTAGAGAATCCACTACAGACCATTGACTAATAATATATTTTTAAATAAATTTCTAAATACATTTCAAAAATAAGCAGCAATGTCAACATGTTTACTCAATAGAATATAATGGGCCCAACTGGAACTGTTACTGAGATGCAAAAAACACAATTGTACTATTTAATCTATCTTTTTTGTGGCTAGATTGCAAAGTAATTTACAAATCTGCTCAAGTCTCAACGCTACTAATTTGGAATATTAAGATATGGGGAAATGAACCATAGATGGGTTCGGTAGCTTTTTTCTTTACATTACTAGCAATGACTGGAAATTCAAACATATATGGCAAATAACAGTTAAGGCTGAAATCCAGCCCTGAATTGGCATAAGTATTAAGAAACTGAAAAAGGCCAAAGTTTGTGTTTATTCCTTTAGTGGAATGAAAAACACAAAATTATTCTGAAGAACCTATTAACAGAAACCAAAAAGGAAACAAAACAACATGATAAAAATAGGTTCTGTTCTCTTGCTTTTTGTCCGTTTATGTTTGGGTGTTTTCCTCAAGAAAACCATTTCTATAAATTGTGATCAGCAATTGAAACAAAAATCAGTACACAATACTGCAATCCTCAAAGAGATCCAAAATTTCTGATCAAAAGTCCCCTCCTATGCCAATGAGAAAAAGGGTACATAAATATCTAATACTTATTATACACATTAGCAACTGATGCTGAGTAATCATTCTCCCAGTATCCCACTCAAATTCTGGAATAAAGCACCTCCCAGGCTCCAATTGGGTAGAAATTAAGCATATAACCCACTTGCCAGATACTTTAGGTGAGTCACAAAGTTGCCAAGTTCTACAAGAAATATTTTGGACTGGGATGCGTAAGAACTGGTCCAAGATTAACAAACGCAGTGTCAAACTTTTCTCTGGAAGCCCTAGCCCTTTTCTCTGTCATGCACTAGGTCCCCCAGCCTACTGACACTGCTGGCCACAGCTCTGTGGAGCTCTGTTCCCAACTCTGGCTTCAAAAGCAACGTGCACCGAGTGTGTTCACAGGACGCAAATCCACACCTGCCACTTCCTGGGAGGTGGGCACAAAAGTCCACACACAAACTCAAGGTTTGAGGACTTCACACTCAAAGGTATTAGCAAATTATGCTTCCCCCAGGGGACTGTATCTATGCTTGGTCAGGCTGCCACCCACCCATCTGCTCCATAACTACTTCTTAGCACAACTGGGCAAGAAAATAAAATTTAAATGCTAATGGGTTAAGATGAAGATAGGGAGGTTACCATCACAGGCAAAACAGGATCAACCCAGGGATAACGAATTTAAGTTTATGCCAATTAAAATAGACCCGCACAATAAGAAACAAAGAACTAAAACAGCTTCCTCCAATGCCCCTCTTCCCAAGATATAGCTTCGCACTCCTCCATTCTCAACTACTTAAGCTCCTTGCCCACATCTCTTAAGTGGCACAAGGGAGATAGGGAACAGGGTTATAGTCAGTCCGTAACAGTTCCTCTCTGCACTCCTTCCTCCTTGTGCTTTTCCCCTGCTCCAGCATGGAGTCTCTCCTACAGGATGCAGATGTCAAAGACCTGCTCCAGCGTGGGTCCTCTCCATGGGCTACAGCTCCTTTCAAAAGAACCAGCTCCGACACGGATTGTCCGTGGGCTACGGGTCATTCAGAGTACATCTGCATGCCCCTGCACAATCTCCTCCACCTGCAGCAGATCGTCTCCTTCTCTGACTTTAGTGTTTGCAGAGCTATTTCTCACACTTCCCTTTCCTAAATACATTGTGCTATAACAAATAGCAAAACACATTCCTAATACGTTTCCTAAATACATCTTCCTAATGCATCACTGCTATAACTTGGCTATCTACAACCAATGCGATATGGTAGGGGAACAGATGGGGGGGAGCAACTAAAGAAATCACCTACCTACCCACACCACACAAAACCACACTGAAGTCCACAAAGGAAAAAAGTTTCGCTAACACTAGCAGATGCTGGGTAGCGTCTCAATTCAAAATAACTCACTACACGGCTAAAAAATATAGGTGTCCTATAAAATAAAGAAAACAAAAATCCTTAAGATGCCTAATGGTTTATTGTCCTGCATCTAAACATGAATAAGTGGAAGAATGAACCACATTTTCTCCCCGCACTGAAAATTTACTCCCACACTACTTAAGATTTACAGCACAGATAAGCTGGGAGGTGCTCTTTGCAATTTCATAAAGATTCTTCTCATATAAGTAGCATAATTTATGAATATCTGAACTAAAATGAGAGTCTGCCATTAAACTATAAATATTTGCATATACAGACATGCACATGCCCCTGAAAACAGCTAACAAGTAGCAGCAAATCAGTCTTTGCTTCATGGCAGTGACTTGCAGAGTTAAATGTTCAGCATTCAGGTGATCTTCCAAAACATCAAAGTTACTTTTCTTCCATGTCAAAAAAGTTACTTGTCTTCCATGTCATAAGCCAAGTCAGATTCCAACAATAAAAATAGGAACATATCCTCATTAGTGCTGTTTGGGACATATCTTTCACACACTGCATTAGCAGCCTACTGAAACCTTTGCTAATTCAAGCAAAGAGCAGAAAACTGCCAACCATGCTTAAGATACTTAATACATTTCATCATAAGACTATTTTTTGTTTTTATACTGGCAAAATAGCTCTTCAAATTTAAGCTATGATTTCATATGCCAGCAATCTGCTTTAGATGGGAAACCTATGCATTTCTAAGATGATATAGGAAGAAAAAAAAATACAGGGTATACTCCCTTCTGTCCTCACAGCACTCAAATTTCTTTGGTTTTACTTAGCATGCCTATAAATTACATCTTTTGAAACACGGTTATGAGATTCAAGAGAGATTCGTCTTTGTCAAAGAAGCTATCCTTTATAGTGCCCAACAGATGAAGCCTCTGAAAGTGACTGTTTTAAAAATTCCTGGGATATAAGCTAGGAAGTGCTACATCATTTAATTTGATCCATTGTAAGACATTGCCCTTTAATCACTCAGAGGTCTCTGTACTGAGTCTGGTACCTTGTGACATTTTAAAACTAAGCACCTGCTATATCTAACCAAGCTTGGACTTCACTGCCCAATCATTCTCTGATCAGATTCATTTGTCTGGCTTCCATTTCCAAGTTTCTCTTTTGTTGTGATCTCCCTAATTAAAGAAAGTACCTGATAAAATCACCTTTTGAAAACACTGACATTAATCATGTCATTAGTCTTTTTATAAGCTAAAATTTGTCAAATCTCCTGGTTCCTTCCATAACTTTTGCAAATTTTGAAATCTTGTTTAAACAAAGAAACCAGATTAAAACAGAGTTTGCTAGCACTGGCTAGGATGTAGAGCAAAAATCACCCACCTACTTAACCAGTTTCAAACTGCAGCATTTCAAAGGGAATTCCCATTTATTTCCTGCAAGCCTAAATCACTTCAGCAACAAGCCATTAATTTGTGTCTCACTCTCCGAGTTCCTCAAAATGCAGCTTTGGATTTCAAAAGCCTAAGTGGACCTAGCAGTTGATTTCCACAAAACTCACCCACTTCTTTCTTCACTGTTGCAAAGTTGATCAAAACATTGCCTTAAACTGTTTCACAAAATGCCAAGGCTCCCATGAAAATAGGGCACTTGAAGGAACATGGAGTCAAAGAGAGTAATTTCAAGTTCAAAGCCCTTCACTAAAAATTTCTGCAAGTCACACAGCAGAATGATAATGCAGTAAGGTGTGACAAAGGGGTGGCCATGAGCTTGCTGTCACCTACATTAAACTCTTAGACAGACAATTTACCACCCAAGGGAACGCAGCTGGATGAAACTCAGCCCAGAGAACCCCTTATGTCCTACTGTCTCCTTTTGTTTGCAAACATAAAGAAATCTCACAGGCTCCAGAACAGTGCTTTGAAAGCAAACACAGCTTTAAAAACGTACCATATGTGCACGTTCATCACTATATTAAGATAAGCCCCTATATCATATTGAAAAATCTTTCCAACAAAATACACAATCTGCCCAGCAGTGCAATCATTTCCATCCAACTGCTGGTCCATACAATACAAAAATATCCTGGGAGCCAATTATAAAGTACTTACTGTTAACAGGTGAGTGTCTCAAGCTGCACACTATCCCCAATTCTTTGCAGTCCTGTGCTATTTTCAGGCAACTATGGAATCATGCCCATAGTGTCAGCCAGAAGGGGTAAGAGAAAGGGCATCTCCACACTCAGTGCTTGTTCATTCCAGAAGATGAGTGGCCTCTACTCCTAATAAAGCCAATGATAGATGAGGGCACCCAGCAGCTCGTGCAAGGCTTTCCACCGCACGTCGGGGTCAGAGCCTACTGGAACAGGCCCTTCACATTAGGCGTGTAATTGCCTTTTTTTATAAAAGGAAGAGGAATACCATTCTTTATAACAGATTTATTTTAAAGATCAAATGAAAAAACTGTAGTCAGGGTCTGAAACTGTATCTTGAACATTGCCACAATGCCTCATTTAACTGTGAGATTCCATTTTCATTATTCCAGTGGATTTGGTGGAGTAATTCTAGAATTAGACCTGTGTATGTTATGAGCAGACCCTTGGCACAGACTATTTATGATTCAGCTAAAGGATGTTGATATCATGAAGAACAGCCAAGTGTTACAAACAGCAAACAATGGATTTTTTTCATTTCCACTCTTCTAATAATAGTGATTTATATTTTTTGTCCCTAAAAGCACAATGCCAATGCCGCTATCATTAAAAAAGATTACTCAAGTTCTCATGTTAGACTGGCACATCCAGAAAAGCAGTAGGAAAACGAATTACCTTATTTTTTCATTAGAAAAAGCAGATTTCCTTTCAGTCGGCACCATCTCTCCCTCGGTTCTGCGTGCAAAGAGGTAAGAGATTAGTAAAAACAGTCTTTTGTCTTCACACATTAAATCCTTCTCAGAAAGGTGAATTAGTTCTAAATGTCAGAAAAGAAAATCATTATCAACCAAAACAAGACAGCTTAACTCGGTGGCTGCCCATGTCAGATGCCAAATGCCCTCCCAGAAGGTTTCTTCTACTCCGGAGCCGGGAGAATTGGTGACTGCAGCGCACACTCAGCACTGTTTTCTCAGCTTTTCTCCCTCTTCCTCACATGGGAGCAGAAACAGACACTTGAGCATGGAACACCTTTTGGTCCCGTCATTTCAGGAGATCGAAACTAATCCACGTTAAAACAGAATTCATTATTACACTTATATTAGAACATGCTAATCTGAATTTACAGTTTTCAGAACATAAAAAGAAAAAGGAGTAAAATGAGCCCTAAATACTTACAGCCACTTTGCTATACTTCTTACAAATGCTTGACCAGTGAGAATAACATCTTTTTGTCTACAGACACATACATGCAGGCATGTAAAACTTTTGAGAATGGGGAATGTTTCACAATTTAATGGTCAGTGAGTGGGTCAAAAAAACTTTGAAAAGTTATTCTTCCATAAACAGATGATTTTTAATATTGAAATATTTTTCTTTTTAAAAAAACACGTGTAGGTGTATAAGTAGATGCATATAGATACATAAACCTATTATAAACACACAGAGATATAAATCTCACATACATATGTGATCTCTTTAGAGATCACTTCTTAAAAGAGAAAGGACTACTTTTACACAAGATGCATTCTTTTGCATTTCTGAGGGGGCACATGAAACCCTGTACCTCCAGACAGCAGCCAGCCTGGAATTGCTAGGGAGCTGGAAGAACAGCTGTACCTTAAGGTCTTGTTATTCTACAGCTGCCTCTGAGGAACTCTTGTATTTCCCTAAGCTAGCCACCACTAAAACCATGCTACTGAGCAGAATGATGTCTTGTTGCAGTAAATAAATAAATAACAGTCTCTTTTTCTCTTGAAAATTTCAAATAAGATGTTTCAATAGGCAACATTTGCAAAGCAGAGTACCTTTTTCCTCACAAGAAGGTGAGAGGTTTACACTTACAGGCACTGGGACTTAGAAAAACTGTGTTCAGACATAACCTGGGGGGGTTTCTTAGAAAAGAGTTGAAGTTCCTGCATCTTTTCAGACCTACTAGTGCAAGGACAACACAGAAAATAATGTAATATGAATTGATGCACATCCACTAACTGAAAATTTAAGCAAAGTTATCAGGTCCATGTATGTGGCTTTAGAGTACAAGTACAGGATGCTGCTGAGGCTAAATTCCATCCCCCAGAACCCTATGGGCACCAGAAGGAAGGAAAAACATTAGCACTGCAGCTTTTTCCCAATAAAAGATATTTTTCTATAGGATTGGGAAAGTCTCATTACCATGCACACGTGAAAAACAAGCAAGTCCAAAGATTAGCCTGAGTAACAAATGACAAACCTGTCAGTGAACAGGACACACAGTGACCAACATGCCCTGACAGAAGGGACCCTTCTCCTCAAGGGATCATAATACGATTGTTGGGAGTGAGAAGAATTTACTCTGCAGTAGGAACATCATGCGTAGCTCCTTAAACACTTGCCTAGAATCTACCACTGACCACGGCACAGATAGCCCACCATATTGGGCTACAGAAATGTTTGGTATCCCTACAGTAAATGCAAGGTTTTTAACAACGTTAGCAGTAACACCACTCAACGTAATCATAAGTTACAGAAAATTCAGAAACATGCTCAAAACATCAGATATCAACCCAGCAGGGCTTGATATGGTGCCTACAATGCATACACAGGGTAAGTAAACCTATTGAGGAACCTCAAGGCAGACAAGTGAATACTCCCTAAAGCCTCCTGCCCAGGAAGTTTGCTGCAAACTCCACAGGAAATTGTGGCTAATTATCTTCAGAAAATGCATGTTGTGGTTTTACCAAGACACATATAAAATGCTCTGAAAATGTGGCACACAACTTGCTCAGCTCCTTATAACTGAATCTGTGCTGAATTTGAGCTTGTTTAGCTTTTTTTCCTAATAGAATAAAAGTAAATACAATCACAATGAAGATCAACTGGGACAAGTGAAGATAAAACATTTGCTGTTGCTGAAATTATTGTGTTAGGACTGATTTTACCACTAAACATGAGCTATTTTCTAACAGCTACTGAGGGAATAGACATTTATTCAAGCTTACTGGAAATTGAAAGACATTTAAAATATGGTCATAAAAGCCTGAAAAAACCTGCAAAGGAAGTGCAAAGTAAGTCATGGAAAATCTATACTGATAAAAGAACAGTCTTTAGAGATGGGAGGGGTAAATTCTGAGCAACTGGGTATCTAATTTTTAAAACAGTGACTGGTGACTAGCAGTTACTAGCATTAAAAAACCAGTCCTTGTTTACAGGGGGAAAAAAAAAAAATCATGTTAAGGACTTAGTACTCTTTCTCAGGTTTCGCTCAGACAAAGGAAACTTGAGCAAACTGGTTTTAAGTTTCATTATTTAGAAAGGTATTTAGTGCCAGTCAAGCATCAGTAATGAAGAAAACCAAGTGAGGTGTATGTGATTAGTGCAACCAATTGAAAATGTGAAAAAAAACACAGTTAAATAGTAAAAATACTGAAAATGCACAAAGTGCATTAAATAGTGAAATAGTGAAAATGCACAAAGCATGCACAGCAACCAGGAGTAGTTTTCAGTGCAAGTCATTTCTACCTATTAAGTTTTCATCCCCAGCCACTCTGCAAATCTTCAGTTTTTCTTCTTGTCAAAAGA
>WAAG01087162.1:286-13857 GCA_013390105.1 Tichodroma muraria | reverse complement strand
TTCCTGAAGACAGACTAAATCGTTTATAAAAATAATATTTTAAAAATAAATTATAAATAATACAATGTGTCTCAAAATTATGTAACTGCAGTGACCAAAAGTTATTTCAACAGTATTTATCTGCATATTTTAATGAACAATTCAGATACAGCTGAGACCATAATTTTTCTTCCTCCTCATTTCCTTCATTAGAGTCCATCACGGTATGCTTAATTTGCTTTGGGCATCAGAAAAGAATATCATCTGCTGCCTTTACCAACAATGCAGAATTTGCTAGTGTATGCCTTTTTTGTTTTTTAAGTTCAATATTTTACTAGAGAATGAATATTTGATTCCATGGCTATAGCAGGCTAGACTAGACCATGCTACACAGTAGTACATTGTGCACTAGTTTAAGCTGATAGTCCTGAGGTACAAAATACTTCTTACTGGTGCATATAATCAGAAGCTTTCATGTAAGAAGCTTTCCCATATACTTGCATGGACTCCCAAACTCACTAAAGCACACTTATTAGGACAGAAATAATGCCTTTAAATTTAAGCCAAAGTACTTAAAGAAATTCTTATTTCTTTTTATGCTTCAGCAACAAGACTTTGAAGTTATGCTAGAAAAGAGGCAAACAATGTGGTCATTAAGCCGGACAAAGGACACTTCCCTTCTGAAGCTGTGTAGCTTTGTGTAGAGGACTAGATTCAGAAGGCCTCTATCTGTTTAAGCGCATAATACCGGTGTTTATACTGCATACGTATCTTCTTAACAGCAGAAAGCACTAGGAATTCAACATGAATGAGGAAGACTGGACCAAATTTATTGCTTTTTCTGGGACTGGATGATGTCTATTATGGATGTTGTCACGTGACAAGGAATACTTTTAAATATGACTGCTAAAGTACAGTCTCTGACTCCTGAGTAGATGGGGAAGTGTTTAGTGTTTCTATTATCAGCATCCCTGTCTAGGATTCCATGCACATTAGGCTTGAGAATAAGTGAATGAAGAATGTAGGTATTCAAAAATCACACAATGCTTGTTTTCTTATAGTTAAGTTCTTACTCCGATGTAGCTTTTGAAGAATAACTGCCAAATAGAACAAATCTTCTGTAGCTATATGGACTTTGTGTTACAGGGTGCCATGTATCTGAGTTTTATTTCTCTGCATTGTATTCTAGAGGAAACCAGGGAAATAACAGTGCTTTACAAGAGTAAGGACAGAAGTTTGAAAAACAGATTGGCAAAGTATTTCAGTGAGTGAAAAGCATGAAGAAAAGGGATCAGAGTTTAATTCAAAATGTGCTTAAATGAGGAAAAAAAATAGTGTTGCTACAGGCCTATAAAAATCTTATTGTGCATGGCACTAAATTTGATGTTAGCTGACACACCAGCACTCTGAGTTAGCTACTAGTCGCATATTTCAAGCTCATTGTTGAGAGACACATTGACTTTTTCATCATAAAACCTGAACAGCTGTATTTTAATAGGGAATTTAGGGAAAAAAATAAAGAAAGTTTTAAAGGTATATCAATGAACACAAGTTACAGAAGAAACAATTTATTTTCGTATTCATACGTACGGTGAAGCAGTGGTTATAAAAGTTTCTTTTCAATTGGTCCTTTTACTAGTAGTACTTTAATGTAGACAGTCCTTAGTCATTGGGACTCACTGTTCTTTCACAATCAGTGTGTTGATTTTGATAATATGGGAAGGAAAACACAATTGTTAAATAATCTAATATTCCCCAATATTTTTTGACCTCACACTTTTATTTCATTTGATATCAGTAGCATTGTGTTACATAGAATATTTTTTTTTAATAATGTAAGGGAAAGTTAAAAACAAATAATTTCAGAGCCATTTCTTTACCTTCTTCTGTCTTTGCAAGGACATTATTCCTGACCCAGGAAGACCTTGCCTCACAGTAGTTGGTATTTCTACAGTATACTTGCAATATTGTTACTTTTTGTGTAATGCAGTTTTAGCCTTAGAAAATTAATTCCAAGAATTACTCAGAAGAAATTCTTTACTTTTCTTAACTCATATCAGGAATGATCTAGGCATTAGTACTTCTTTTGTATTGGTGTTCTATATTTTAAAGAGTAAGCTCATAAAAAAAAACATTATGAAGTGTGGGAAACTGATTAATGAGAGTTGAATCCTTTTGAGATACTCAGTCTCTATTTATTAATTTCCATCATTCTGGATGATGCTGTTCTTAAGTGTGCTGATTGTGTTTATTTAAAGGACGGAAAGAAGTAATGGTTCAAAGTTTAGCATTTATATTCCTTCTTTCTTAACAAAATACCATACCTACAGCAGCCAGCTCTAAGTATTTATGTCCTTATTCACCTGTAGGTTTTCAACTCTCAATATATTTCACTTTCTTATTAAAGTTCTATGTTTACAAGTTCAATTTAATGATACCAACATTGATTTCCCATTACCTGTGGATTAAATTTTTATAGTTTCCCTTATACATGGCATAGAATTTCACAGAACTTTCCAAAGCAGAATAAACTTCATAAAATAGGACTGAAAATAAGACCTTAAATAGACCCCTTGGAGTAAAGGCAGAGTGGCAAAAGATAATACATAAATAAAATTCAAATTCATGTAAGTTAGAAGGATTTGGTTGGTGACAGAAATATTTGCACTATAATAGGTACCAAAAATCAATTAATTTTTCCTGAGATATCAAAAAATCAAGTTGTCCAAACAGCATTTAAGATTCAGAAATATAGTAGTGCTGTGGAATAAGTCTGTCTGGCAGCCAAGCTTTCAGTGGGACAGGGTGGGAGGTGGGGGGGGGTTCAGGATAAGAGCAAAAGGCAGAAAACTGATGAAGAAAATTATCTCCATCCCAGCCAAACTCAGAAATCCTATCTTGAATAACAGTTCATGTCTGTGTCCACAAAGCCCAACATAAGTAAACTAGAACTATAAAAAATCACAATCTTGCAAGTAAATATTAAATCAGTGAGCACTAGAACTAATTTGATCTGGTTTTATATTCCTGTACTTTTTTCTGCCTATTCAAAACATTGAAAAATTTTGAATGGAAAGGTGATAGTGCCTGGTGTGTGCAGATTCACTGATGTCTAATGAGAGATCATGGCAAAGCCTTTTCAGCAATTACAATATTTCTACTTTCTTTTCTTTCTTTTTAGATGTATACTGGAATCACACTTGTAAGAACATAAACATCTGTCTTAGTTTGGAAGACAGGTATCTGCCAGGGAAAACAGGAGCCCTTTTCTGGGAATGGAGAATGCAAGCCCTCCCCGCCTCCGAATTGTTACAATCCCGGAATTGAAAGGACTCTCAGGCAAAGATGTAAGGGGATAGGAATAACAGTTCTTTACTACTGCATATAACAAGATAAACAAAATAACAACAATAACTATGGTGTTAACAACAAAAGAGAATCAGGGTGCAGTGAGTCTTTTACCACAGGGGTGCAGCGACCGTCACAGTGGCCGGGGTGAGCAGAGAGCCCAGGGTGTCACAGCACGAGATGTGTCAGGAGCTCGGCGGCCGCAGCTGGAGCTGTGGGAAGGTCCCGGCAGCAGCAGGGGGTGCAGGACACGGCCTGGGGAAACCAGAGCAGGAGCGAAGGAGCAGCGGGCGCGGGCACCGCGGCAGCGCGGCTCCAGCAGAGCAGGGAGAGAGCAGGATCCGAATNCCCCCGCCCCGACTGCTACCTTCTCCCTTGATTTTTGGCCATTTCCTTTGTCTTTCCTGAGTACCCATAAGTACCCAGTAATTAGTTTCCCTAGCAATGTATGGGAGAAAATTCTGTAAGAAAGAGACCCAACCCCCAACAACATCTTTAAAATTTTTATCCTTCTGTGAAATTAGCTTCATGATGACCAGTGAATTAAATAACTATTTAGGGACCTGTGAGTGCATACTTACCTGGAGCTCGATCTTAGGAAATTCACTTCTATAGAAGCAGGCTGATACCTAACACACTGAAGAATTAAAATATTTTCAGTGTTAAATTCAATTATAAACTTAGAAAGGAATAATCAGCTGCATCCAGTGCTTTTGTAAGTCACAATCTGCCGTCAAATTCTGTAATCAAGAAACAGATATTATACAAGGATGAATTAATAAGAGTATTGTTTGTCAGCTGAAGGACTTCTACTTTATCAAACATTGTAATACTCAAGGACTACTGGACTCCATTTCGGTCATCACATTTTGGGAAATAATGAAGTGGATATATCTCAGTGGACATCTGACAACTGCGTTGTCAGAAGTCTAGAGTATGGGGCTGGAAGGGAAAACTTTAAAGAACAGGGAAAAGAATCAGAGGAAGTAACCCAAAAGAGATATGATGGTAGTCTTCTGTTAGTTAAAGATTTTTTTAAGCCAAGGGCAGTAATCAGTTCTCGAAATCTTTGGGACAAAAGTAATTGAAGCAATAGAATGTTAGATATTACATTAGATACACTGAAAAATGTCAAAGATTATTAAGTGCTCAAAAGGACTATTTAAAGATTACAGTGTCTTTATGAGAAATTTCAAAGACCACACTACATCCAGATTTATCAGAAATGACCTTGGTATGATTAATCTTACCCTTAGGGTACAGGCGATATAATAGAATCTTTGGTGTACTGTTCAATCAGATTTTCAATGAGACAGTCAAGGTGATGGGGAAGAAGAAAATGGAGAAACTGCCAGAAGCATTAGGTTAAATATCCATACGATAAACATCTTCGCCTGTATGCCCAAGCCTGTAGAACTGAGTCCCTGTTGTACATGTATTCCAACATATGGATCACTAGTTTCACAAGATTCAACACAAAAAGATTCAACACACAAACTTTAAACAATGGAATCAAACACGTAAGTGTGGCTATATCCTTGGTGACTATGGCAGTTCAAGATGGTGAGGAAATACATTTGAAACACTGAAAAAAATCCAGATTTCCCCAATCAAACAAGCCCTGAATAAGAAACAAGAAAGGTGAAGGCACGTTTTTTATTTTATTTTTTTCAGGCTATGTTGATACATTAGCTTTTTCACAATCTGACATGAAAAAGATTTTCCATGTTATTTCAAACATAAAGTGTCTTATTGACTAGACTGAGTCTGTTAGGGGTTGTCTCAGTTTGAAAGACAGGTGTCTGCTAGGGAAGGCAGGAGCCTCCCTTGGAACAGAGAATGTAATCCCTCCTCCCAAATTGTTATAAATTTGAAATTGAGGGGCTCTCAGGCAAAGATGTGAGGACAGGAATAACAGTTCTTTACTAGTGTGTATAACAAGGTAAACAAAACAACAACAGTAACCACGGCATTAACAACAAACAGCGCCAGGGCCCCAGTCCCAGTTTTCTCGGCCGCGGGCTCTTTCCCCTCCCTTCGGTGCAGTGACCGTCACAGCGGCCGGAGCGAGCAGAAGTGCCGGGGTGCTGCCCGAGCTGTGTCAGGAGCTCGGCGGCCGCAGCCGGAGCTGTGGAAAGGTCCCGGCAGCAACAGGGGCTGCGGGACACGGCGAGGGGAACCCAGAGCAAAAAAAAACGTGAGAGCCCAGCTGGGCCAGCCCCTGTGCTTTACCAGCCTCTGATTCTTGCAATGTCACTGTCCCTCGAAGAGAAAAACTCCCCCAGAGAAAAGTGTAGCCAGGTGCCACACTCTCCGATTTATTCACTTCTTTTGTCTTTCTTAAGTACCCACAAGTGCCCGTAAGTATCCAGTAATTAGCTTCTTAGCAACTTCTGGGAAAAAATTCTATAGGAAAGAAACCCAGCCCCCAACAGAGGTTCTTAATGCTTTTGCCCTAGTAAATAAGGAACATCAGCAATTACAGGAAGTACAAAACTGAAGTGATTTAAAACTTCTTCTCCACACCTGTTTTTCTTCCTTCAACTTATTCAGTAGTTACCTTACAGCTACCAGAAGAAATAGTTCAGTGCTAGATTTCAATATGCAGGAAATAGAAAAGCTCCATCTGTCTTTCCAAACTCAAATGTAACGTTTCTCTTGTTCCAATATTTAGCCAGACTCAGAACATGGATTAGGAAAAGCTGCCCGAGCTAAACCATATTAAAACAGAGATTATACAGATTGGCTGTCTGCAGCACTGTAAAGTGCTATTATCACAATTCTGTCTGCTCTAGTGAAGACATCTACATCTTGATAGGAGTAAAAGTCTTGCAAAGGGGTTTAGCCAGAAATATACAAAGTATCAGGCTAGACGGAAGAAAACACTTCATGACATTTTTTGAAATATAGTGTAAAGTAAGTGTCCGGGGTTTTTTTAATATTTAGTGTTCATAGAAAGTGACTTTTTTCCATATTTTATTGTTTTCAGTGAGAGCTCTCCGCAGCTGTCATTGATTTTTTACCTTACTTTCTAATCACCCAGCACTTCCCAGCAGGCCACCCAGGAAGTTTCTTTGTATCAGTGCTCAGTCCTTAGCCAGATCCATTTTTCTGCCTCAGTACTGGTGGAAGAGAATGTATGAAAATTTAGGCCTGCAAATCTAGAGGCTCAGGACATCAGTTTCAAAGTCCTATCCATTGCCTGTTCTCTATTTTTGTGCTATTCAATCCATTATTGAATAGCACAACTTAGAGAAAAATAATCTTAGTGAATATGCAATTTTAAATGTTTCTCTACCTGTTTTCCACATTAGGTAAAATTGGAATAACAACAAATTATGCCACCATAAACAAGTACACAATAATTTCTCTTAGTTTTCAGATTTTACAATCTATCCTCATACACAGATATTATTAATTGTTCTATTATCATAACAACATTCTTGGTGAAGGAGGAGAAAGGGCAAGTAGAGAAGAAGGAGAAGGAGAAGGAGAAGGAGAAGGAGAAGGAGAAGGAGAAGGAGAAGGAGAAGGAGAAGGAGAAGGAGAAGGAGAAGGAGAAGGAGAAGAGAAGGAGAAGGAGATGAGGAAATAATATTAGATGAATTTTAATGGACTACATTTGGACCATAATCTGTAGAGGTTGGGGCGGGTTTTTTTATTCCTAGTAATGTGTGAAACTTGAAAATTTACCAATGAGTCTAAATGAATCTCTCAGAAATGTGTGTTTTTTCAGAAACTCAGTCAATGAACATGTTTTTTTGATTCTTGAATAATTTTTCAATATTATATATATATATTCATATATATGTACTGTTTCAAATATTTTCAAATATACAGTAAAAATTATTCTGAGCATTTGGGTTTTCAACCTTCCAACCATTCTCATTTGCTTTCTTTTATTGAAATTCAGATTAGTTTTATTGGTTAAGAATATTAATCTGGGGCAGAGTCCTTGAAACCTGTCCTTAAAACTAAGTGAGCCTTATAAGGTCTTTAAATAATGTTTAAGTTTCCACTTTTAGCAAAGACCTCTTCCACCATCCCTGTGATTCTGGGATCAGAAACACTGAGTGGTATGCAATTGTGGTGCAATTAATTTTGACTGTGCTTCAAATGATGTAGATAGTATGGACACATCTTTGGACTATTAGACTTTCAGTCAGGAAGCACACCTAGGTCTGTTTGGTCTGGATTGATTTTTACCCTAAAGTAAGGTATGGCCAAATCAACAGCACTGGGTCTTCTGCAAGCAGCATCTTCCAGCCTAAAATGATCACTCTTTTCTGAAGTGTTTGTCCCTTGCTACTTAGTAGACAGCAATGGAACTGGGATTCTCAGAATGATTCTAAGGATGTTTTATTTGCATGTCTCATTTTTTGATTCTAGTGGTGCAGAATTGTGAGAGAGGGTCTTATTCCAATTGTAACCAGAGCAAGAGATGATGAGTTCCTAGAAGGACCTAACCCTGTATTTAGATAGGACAGATCTGATGCCCAGTGTTATCCTTCACCACATACACGCACTAGTGTTAAGAAGTTATTATGAGGAGCACTCTGTGTACTAATTGCAGTAGGATGGAATACTTCAGAAAGAAAGGCAATCACTAGTTTTGCATATGGGAAAACATGATGGGACAGAGAGAGGTGTAAGCAAAAGACTTTGAGGCAACGATCTTGTCTCCCACTTATTCACATCAGCTAAGCTGCTTTATTATTGTTTTAATAACCACAACATTTTGAATGAATGTCCACTTAGGCTTTTGCCAAAACACTGCTGTGCTTTTTTCCCCTAATGTTTTCCTATTCAAATGTCTGCTATTTGTCCTAAGCATCTTTCCTCTACCCTGTCTTGCTTCTTTGTTTCAATGGAGAATTTCTATGCAGGTTGTTTTGAAATGCAAGATGCCTAGCCCCACTTATCAATATTTGACAATCTGGTGTAACCAACAGGTAGGTGTCTTTTATAAATTAACTTAAATATTTATTGTAGAATTTCTTTCTCTTTTTATCATAGGTTCTGTAATTTTATTTTTAGCTATCATAAAAATGTCCAATATGTCCCTTACTCTTCCAGTAATTAGAAATTGTCCATAGTTTTGTGTGATATGGAGCAAGTTTTGTTTCAGTGGCTGTTCACTAGTTTCCTACCATTTCTTAGCAAACCTTGGAGAAGTTGTGATGTTGGTGAGGAAAATTGGACAGCTTTATAATAACAGAGAAGTAGACAAGGCTAAGGAAGGTGATATTGCAAGAGTACAATTGTCTGACACAGAATCGCATGTAGTGGAGATTGTGAAATAATTAACCAGAATTGCTGCTATCCACCTCCCTACCTCCCCTCATTTCATTTCAAGGCTAGAGATGGCAATGGAGGGTAAAGTCTGCACTTCTCCTCAGGAGTAAGAAAGTGTGGGCCACATTAGTGGGGATAAGAAAATGCAAGAAAAAGAGCTTGAAGGACAGTCACATGCTGCATGGTAGTACTTCAAGTATTTCACTGCTGGTTGAGCTTCAGTGGAAAAGCTATGATCCCAGTTTCCCAGGTGCTGGCACACAGACATACAGGCCTTTGAGGCCAGAGACTTACTCCAGCTGCTGGCACACACCCACTCCAGCTGTTCAGGATTCTCCTGGCCCCAGCAGCTGATCCCATTGAATTCTCACGCCTAGAGACACGCACGTGCTCTCATACACATACCTGCTTTCCCTAATATCCCTTAAGTCTGGTGGGACCCCAAACTGCCTTTGCCCTGCAGCCCACACTGTGTCCCACCCCTGGAGAGCAGCATCCCTTAGGTGTGACAGGTAGCTGCTCCCCACAGCTCACAGGGTGGGTTCCATGGCCCGTAGCTCTGCTGTGGCCGCTCACAGAGGGGCCTGGAACTCCTGATGCTCCTCAGGAGCCCTCCCCTCGTGTTGCCGCCTGCCGTGTTTGCTGCAGCGCTTCTCTGGGCTTTTGGGGATAGGCCCTTGCTGGGCTGACAGTCCCTGTGATGGCCCAAGGGATTCTCCCACCCAGGATAATTTGGGCCTGCTCCTCCCTCTGCTGCTCTCTAGTCTCCTTTGTGGGTGCCCGGAGGAGACTTGTCACAAAGCCAAGTAGATACAGGATTGTGTTTGTGCAGGTTAAAGGGCACATTTAAATCTTCTCTTTGACGTACCAAAATTCAGTAGGAGAAAATATATCTGCCACCTGTTTCATGTACCCATCATGAGTATAACAAGAAAAAGAAATACTTAAGGTTTGTAATGGAATTTTTAAATGAAGCTTGGTGCCTTGATTTTGTAATTTAACTATATTTTTAGCAGGATTTTCTTCCAAGCTCTGCCTTGTCATGTTGTTTAGTTTCATCAGCCATGTGTTTGACTTAATACTTAGTTATTTTTCAAGTTTTCTTGGATAGAATGGAAAAAAGAAAAACACAATAATGGCATAATGCTTGCAAAAACAGAAATGAATTTTCAGGAACTAAAATGCAATTTCAACTTTTTCAACATTTTGGTTGTCATGAAATCAGTTTGATAACCGGCTGCAAAGCAAAGTCTTGCTTTTGACCTATACTTGAAGACAAAATGACTCCTTTATGTGGTATACACATGCCAGCCATGTACTCCCCATGTTGTGTCTTACTCAAGTGCAGTCCTATTAAGCACAAATTAAATGGCCTGACATCATTTCTTTGTATATGTGCTTCAAATTTTTTTTCTTTTTATGTTGAAGATAAGAAATTCATTCCTGCTTTTTTTTTTTTTTTTTTTTTTCCCAGTGTGACCTTAGTAGGTTTTAAATGCTTAGTAGGGCTTAGTAGGTTTTAAATGCTCTTAACTAAGCTCTTAAGCTAAGACTAAGGTGAAAGAAGGTTGTTGAAAATATGTTTGTAGCTGAATTTATTTTGCTTGAGCAGTGTGAACTATCTTCTGAAGTTCGAAATACGGTTCTATAATTTTTAAAACTAGATTGGCAAGTTTGTTGCAGCTAAAACAGTATCTTCAAATAATCTTCAAATGCATATTTAACAATGTAATTCACACTATTTTAAATTCACATATTTCAACACGAAAACAGATAGAGATTGCATTATGATGTCCTTTACAAGAGTTATCCTTTTCTCCTCTAAAGGAGATGTAGAAGAATTTCACTTTCATACATCTACACAAACACACTGCATTATATCCTGAACACAAAAAACCAGACATTTTTTTCCCTACACTTATAACACACTCACATAATTTCCCTTCTGATTGTTCATCTACACAGCATCCTAACAAAATGCTCTTATGTCAGTGGATCATAATATATTTGATTACAAATGCAGGAGCTTAGCTGAGAATTCAACATCCTTTCAATTTGAAAATGCATTATTATAATGACTGGATTGAGGCACATTATGAAGATAGAGGAGTCTCAGGGAAGTCACCTTTATCAAGAAAGACAGAAAATAATTGCAATCTGAGCCCCATTTTCACAAATTAATGGCTTTTCTGCTGAGGCTTCATGGGCTAGCTAATCTTATGTTTAGCAACACATTCTTCAGGGCATATCTCTGTGCCTTTTCTGAACAAGGACCACTTATGAGTTTATAATACTGCAATTAAGTCAATGGCCATTCAGTCATAAATGAAACTTAGCAATCAGTGATTAAAAATTAGGTAGAATTTGCATGTTTTGGATTTGTCAGACCCTCAGCATTCTTTCTAGGTGAACATCATGTCATATCTAAATCTCTCTCAAGAGGTACATTTAATGCTGATGAGGTTCCTCCTGATCAGTAAATCTCCACAGCCTCATATACAGCTTAAGTAGCAAAGGTTGTGAATTACGTGAATGTAGGTACTGTATTAATGATAAATGACAGGACCAGTGTAAAAGCCATGCAAGTAGTTTCTCCCCATTCTAACAATGTTTGTTCTCCCCAGAGCAATTACTCTAAAAAAAACCTCACTTTAGATACAACCTTCATATAGTTACAAGAAAATAAACAATCCTCAGTTACAAAATCAGTGAATACCTGATTCGTCCATTTAGACTTGTTAGAACAACCAATAATTATATTAAATAAGTTAGAGGTTTTTGTTTTGTTTTTCAGTGTGATATACTGACATTTTGTACTTTAAAGTCAGCAGACATGTTTGCACTCTTCAGAATACTGGTCAAATTATAACAAATGTCTATCAAATTGTTTTGTTTATCTTTTCAACTGCCCCACTTATTTACAGAAGAGACACCTGAAGTATATCACCAGTCAGCAATGGGTCTATTCATAAACTACTTTTAATCAGGAATACCAGACTTTGTTGGATCATAATAAGGGGGTGTTTTGTAAATAAAAATGCAAAATAAAAGAAGAAAAGAAAACGTTCAAACAAATGAGAAAGCTACCGCACAGATACAGAATTTTAAAAGCAGTCAGTCACAATCTCAAAAATACCCAGACAGGCTGAGATTAATAAGATCCATAGTATTTCTGGAAATGGAGCAGTCTGTACTTTTATTATTATGTGAAATGAAAATGAAAACACAAATAAAACAAGCAAAAAACTAGCTCAACTGCTTTACTTGCCTCAGGGGTGAAAATGTCATGTCTCTGCAGCCCAGTGGGGTCTGGGAAACAAAAAACATCTCCAGGCCACGGTCACACTTTAAATATCCAGTATATACCCTCTGTAAGAAAATATTTCAACAAGGAGCAAACAGTACGCTTCTGAGTCCTGAGCTTTGCAGACTTTTCTGTTTATTTTTTTTTATTTTCTATTTTTTCCAGGTTATTCTTTTTTGAGCTAATTTCATGGACATGTCTACTGGGTAAAGTTTAAGCTTCCATCAGCTGCCAGATGTTTCACAATAATTTTGATTGGCTTCAAAAAACACAGTGACTCCCCCTTAAGCTGTTAGTGCACTTCTTCCTAGGCTTCTGCACTTCAGTAACCTCTGCAACTTTGGGATGTTTGCATATCTAGCTTGATGAATCTCTTCAAAACTGTGCTTCTATTGTTTCTGGGTTCCTTATTTATCACTGCTTCCTCCTGACACTTGTTTCTTCAGGCATTCCTGTGCTGCCATGCAAGAGTGTTTAAAAAAAAATAAATCAAGCAATGGCACAACCACTCATTCATGAAGCTGATCTCTTACTGATGTCCTGTTCAGTCATCACTGCCAAATGTCCTGTAGCACCACAGAAACTAATGGCTGTCATCCCTTATGACTGAGGCACCATCATGAACAGGGTCATTATTCTGTTTTCTAATCACTGTGCAATGATTACTTCTTGCTGCAGACAGCTGATATATCATCATCTGGGATGTACTGCATGGACGTTCTTACCGATTGGCATCTCTGTCTTCAATGTAATTTGCTAAGGGACTAATGGAAGAAAACCTTACTATTCTAGTTAAAATTATCTACTCTGATAGAGCTGATACCAAGAAAATGTGTAATTCTGTCTTTCTTTAATTTTCTTATGTCTTGAGGATATTTAAGGAATCTACTTTGCACCATTTTTCAGCATGAATATTCAATGAGGTCTACCTGGAAGGTGAAGTTCTTTCATCATTGAAACATTTTTTTCTAGTAACTTGATGATATATGAAGAACCTTGTGGAGCTCCAGATGAATCAAACTTCTTTTTCAGACTACTAGGCAGTAAGACCTCCTGTGTGAATCAATAAGGACATAAGGACATGGAATTTTATGGCAATAAGTGGCACAAAATACATAGGCTGTTTATCCTGTGTATTGTTTTGTGTGTATCTGTACAAATGCTTCACTGTTTAGTGGCTTCTTCTCTGTCTTGCCAATATGAAATTTTATCTTACCAATATACAGCTGATATACAGGTACCTTTTCCCTTTTTCGCCTACTTCTGTAGTGCAGGAATCCATATCCCACAGCAGGGTCTTCAGCTGTTAGAGTACAAAATATACATTAAATTGTGATTTTTAGGTCTGAGTCAAAATTCTGCTAATGAATCCGTTATCTGATTTTCTTGTACATGTACCAGAAGAAATGCATACACATAAAAAGAGAACGAGTAACTAAACAATATTTTAGCATCAGAAAAAGCATGTAGAATTTGTCTGTGGATGGGACATTGCAAGGTTTTTAACCCTCAGTTTCTATAAGCACTATCTATAAATAGCTGAAACAGTCAAAAGGAGAATAAAAGTCAAAAGGAGAATAAATATTATTTGGTATCACGTCCTTCATACCAAGGAATTCATGATCCTAACCAAGAACTCCTATAA